>CAUHTR010000835.1:62500-100913 GCA_959609185.1 Schmidtea polychroa | reverse complement strand
AAAATGTAAGGTTTCTGATTTAAATTCTTTTACTCTCATAATTTCAAGTTCTGTGGGAGCCGAGGCCTTGGAACCTTTGTGACCTTCGGAATAATATCCTGATGATCTCAATTCTGGAGGGACCTCTGGGTAAATTTTTTCTTCTCTTACTTCTTCCATCTTTTGGACTTTGTCCATTTTAATAATTAAAAAAATAAGACTTTATTCTTCTGAGCACCATCTGGCACCAATACTCGGATATCAAAGAAACTCTTGTTGAGAGAATATCTTTATACAATTCCATCAATGCTTTACGAACTTCATCAACATCAACCTTTTTTCATAAAATATTAAATCTATATATTGTACAAGTGTGCTTTTAAAAATAATATTCTTACTTTTAACTTTATGTAGTCCATGTGAATGAGTATTAACATACCAATCTCCGTGTGGTAAATCATAACTAGTCATTATAACATCACCCTTTTCAAGCTTACTATTATAATCACATTTCACAAACCATTTCATTCTTTCATTATCATCATCAAACAAAAAGAAATAAGGATCAATAATCTTTACAACCATAAAAACACTCCATTCTTTACTGTTTGTTGTTATTAAACTTGGTTCTATAAAATGTTTATATGTATGGAGTAATAATGTTTTATTCTGTTCTAATTCAGCAGCTCTTTTTCTAATACTATGTGTGGTGTTAATGTGTGTTCCATGAGACTCTAAATTTGAAATTCTTTTATTAAATGATGTAATCATCTCATTTATTATATTATATATTGTATTAAATTTAGTATTCATAATTTGTTTATCTTTAGAATTTAATATGCTAGTATTTAACTTTACAACTTGTTCAGTTAACAGACTTTGTAACTTGTCAAATTTATCATTAAATCGTTGTTCGATATTATTAAGCTTTGATTCCATTGAATCAATTTTTGTTGTTAATGAACTTTCAATTCTTGTTGTTGTTAAATCAGTATATTTTTTAACACCATCTACATATTTCTTATTAACTGCATCAGCTTCATCAGTTGGAAAAGATAATTCTTTTATCTTGTGTCCATTTAAAATTAAATCACCCTTCATTGAATCATCTCTTTCATTAATATATTTATTTTCTGTTAAAGTTAATATTTCTTCTGTATTAAACCCTGTTTTTATTGTTCCACCACCTCTATTACATGGAATATAAGAACTCATTTATTAATAATTTAAAATGAATCTTCAAACCTGTTTCAAATGTAAATACATTGAAATCTCTTCTCCATTAAAATCAATCAATTCTCCTTCTTGATTAAGAATTTTAAAATTAATATCCATTATATATTTTCTACATAAAGGTAAATAATTTGGAGGATTCATTCTTTCAACTATTTTATATCCCATAGGAACTGTGTTTGAGGGAAAGGAATATAAAACATTTGTTTGTTTACCATTATTATAAGAACCAGTTATACAATCGCAATGAATATTTATTGTGTTTGTATTTATTATTTTTATAATATTTTCTGATGTTATATTCTCAACTTTAGGTATGTTATAATGACTCTGTGTAAATCCTAAAATTGTTCTAAAGAAACTATTATTTTGAAACCTAATTCCTATATTCTTTAAAGTCATTATACATTTTGAAGTTGGTAAATCTATTTTAATTTCAATAGCTCCATTTGTTTTTTAGAAAGTATATTATTTAAATCTTTTATCTCATAAGCCCCGGGTTCTATTATTATTATAATGTTATCCTCGAATTTTGGGGCTTACATAACTAAATGTGTTATTATCTTTAGTTATATTAAAAATAGTATTATAAGCACAAAACCATAATAGTCCTAATTCATAATTTAAATTTTGATCTAATTTAATTGAATCTTGAAAGTTTATAGTAAAGTCTGATTCTTTTGAATTTATAGATAAAGTTCTTGAATATTTATCTGACATTATGTTTACCATTTTTTTTAAATTATCTTCCGGAAGGTTGCGAAGCTCCATTTTCATAGTATAGATTTTAAATCATTATAAATTTCTTGGATTAAGGAAGTGAAACCTTCTCCTTTGGATTTATTCAATCTATACAAAACATATAAGCTTAAAATACCACATATTTTAGTATTATTTGGTTGAACTTGTAAAGAATTAAAAGTGTAGTCCGAGAGATAGTCTTCAACTTCTTTAGTGGGTTTAATCCCAAAAGAATCAAAGTATATAGATTTATTATATATACAAACCCAATGAGATCCTTTTTCATTTGAATTTTGATAATTTATAATGATATTCTTTGGAGTGTCTTCTTTCAGACTCGACAATTCATCATTCATTAATATTTTTATTTTTAAATTAAATAATCTGCATAATCTTTTAAATCAAATTTGTTTTTGTATTTATTCCAAATGTTTTTAAAAAATCTAATATTGAAGGAGTCATTTTATATTTTATAACTTCGTATTTATAACTTCGTATACTTATTAAATTTATCTTTTGAAATTATTCCTTGTTTTAATAATTCTTTAGAAATCTTTAAAATATCAGAATCTAAATTATTATGTCCTGCTTTTTTAGCTGCTAATAGTTTTCTTAATTCAATAAAAAGATTGATTGGGTTTATCTCCTTACCCTTTCCCTGGCCCTGACCCTGGCCCTCTCCTTCTGTGACAATATAACCCCTTTCATTTTTTATTTAAATATTTCTTTAAATCTTGAATATGTTTTGCTTTAGCACTACCATGTACTAATTCTATTAATTTTAAATATTTTTTAATTTCTAGAAGATCAACATTCTCTGAGGGATATCCACAAAGTAATTTATAAAAGTCATCTGTAAATTCAAAGTCTAGGTGTTTTAGTATTATAAACATTTTGTGAATGAATACGTGATTTATTTTCTGAATTTTAAATATAACAGAAAGTCATGTTTATTAATTGTTATCATTTGATATCCTTCAACATTAATATTAAATGTAGGTTTAATTGTTTTACTTAAACTCACATTAATTTTAGGATCAAGTATAAGAGGTTTTATATTTAAATCTTCCAACCATGGTAATTCTTTTAAATCTTGTTTATCTTCCAACTCTTTAAATTTTAAAACTTCTAACTCTTTTATGGCTTTAATTGTTGGTCCTTGTTGTTGTTGGATTACCTCATTTAATATTATAGATTCAGCGTGTTGAGTTGTATCTTTTTTATTATATTTATCTTGTTTTGATTGTAATTTTTTTAAAAGTGCTAATCTTTCTTCATATACCATTTTAATGGTATTAAAAATGGTATCATTTTGGTAAAGGATCCGTTGGAAAGGGTTTCAAGTATAAACCTTTGCCCTGGCCCTTCCCATTTTAATTTTACAAAGACATCCATTCTTTAAAGATTTACATATTTTTTTAAAATCATCTTTATCTTTTGAAGATAAAGATTCAGATGATGAAATTTGATTTTTTAAAAAATCATTTAAACCACGACCTTTATAAGGATCAAGATAAAGACCTTTCCCTCCCTTCATTTTCTCGATTTCAGTTTGTAGTTTTTCTTTTTCTAGGTCTGTCTTTTGAGATTCTTTAGCTTTTTGAACTGTAGTTGCAATTCCTCCAGCTATTCCAGCAGCACCTGATAGTCCGGCAATGATTGCAGGTATTAAAGCCGCCAGAGGAAGAATCCCTCCTTCCTTTAGCTTTTCTTTAACTTGTTCTTTTACATGTTTTCCAATAAAATATTTTTTACCAGAGATTACTACTGATTTATTTTTATTTGAATTTATTAATTCTTGCAAAGATTCCTCTGTAGGGTTTTGTGTTGTCATTTTATAATAAATAAAAATGGATACTTGGAAACCAATTTTAAATAGACATAATCTAAATTTAATAATAAAGTATTTCCTGATAATTTTAGATGCTTAATTATTGGATCTTCTGGATGTGGAAAGAATGTTCTTCTTATGAGAATGTTATTAGAAGATGGTTTTTTGGATTATAATAATTTAATCTTTTATTCTACAACCATTAACCAACCGGAATTACAACTTTTGAAATGTGGATTTGAAAATAAATTAACTAAAAAAGCTATAATTGATATTTTTAAAAATCAACATACATATCCCGAAGAGGTTTTTCATCCTTGTGATATGGTTGATTGGTACAAGGAAAAGATTTTAGAATCAGATATTAGTAATAAAAATGATTATATAGGGATGGAATCCAGATCTTATTCTCTAATAAACCTGAAGATGTTTTACATTGTGATTTACTTCCTAAAGATAAAAAGAATCTAGTTATATTTGATGATGTTGTTAACATGAAAAATCAAGAGATTCAAAAGAGTTACTTTACACGAGGTAGACATAATAATTGTAATGTTATTTATATATCTCAAACATATTATGCTTTAGATAAAAACTCAATAAGAAATAATTCTAATTGTTTTATATTTTTTAAATTAGACAAGCGTGATAAGAATATGATTTATAATGATTTATTTTCAAATGTTGAACCTGATAAGAATATGTTTGATATGTTTGTTGATAATCATTGGAAAGAAAAATATAATTATATTTATTTGGATAGAGAAGAAGCTGAAATGTGGAAAAGTTTATTTTAGGGCTTGTCGACTTAAAAATCTGTTTTCTGTAGTTCATTATTATAAAATCTACCTAATATTTTTTCATTATTTAAATCAATGATGCTATATGTTATTGGAGTTGTATAATGTATTTTATTTATAATAGAAATTTCATTTGTCCATTTTGCTGTGAATCCTTTTTCAAATTATTTTTATATTTAAATATTCTTACGCGGTCACCAATTTTAAATTTTGGTTTTATAGGGGTTGTATCAACAATAACATCATTTTCAATATTTACCACTTTAATGGTTTCAGGCTTCATGGAAGCATTTAAGGGTGTTGATTTTATAGAACTATGTACATCATTATTATATTCATTTACAATCTTTTGTAACAATTCATTGTTCCATTTTTGTTTTCCAATAGCAGTAAAATATTTCCACATTTTATTTTTTAATGTTCTATTTAATCTTTCAACTACGACTGCTTTTCCTTCGTTTTCTGTTGAATATAATTTAATATCATTTTCATTTAAAAACTTTGTAAAAACTTTGTTATAAAATTCTGTTCCTTTATCACACCATAAATATTTTGGAATTCTTTGATATTCTTCAAATATATTTTCAAATGCTTCTGTAATAGAATATCCTGTTTTATTTTCTAAACACCTTGCAAAAGTAAATCTTGTATATAAATCTATTACTGTTAAAATTATTTTATATTTTTCAGGGTCTGATGATTTGGTTGGCATAAAGACTAAATCTGCAGACCATGTTTGATCTTTTTCATGTACTTGAACTTTTAAATATTTTTTATTTTTTCTAAATTCATGGTGTAATTCGTTGGCATATTTTATTTCTGATTCTGTTGGGGTTTGTAAACTAGTCTTGGCTGTACTCTCGAGGGATCTTTCAATCTCTGCTTGTTCGATAATCTTTTTATTAGCAACATCTTTTGCTTTTCTAGGAAGTCCTGCTCCTATGAAAATCTTACCTTTCATTGCTAATTTAACTAGAGCTCTTTGAATCTTTTCCTTGCTTGATGGATTTTGAATATTATTTAAATCATGTATTAAATTCACATCTGCAATGTGTCTATCTCTAAGATTTGTTGAATTGTAAGCAATATCATGTTTTAAAGCTGCTTGATCGATTCTATTCACAGGTTCTTCTCCAGGTTTAGGATTATTATTTTCATCTAATCTAATATCTAATCGAGTTCCAGGTCCAGTATAGTTGTGATGGAATAAATGTCTTTCACCTGGATATTTTTCATTAGTAAAAAGTTTCAAGATTCTAGATGTTGTTTTTGAAGATTGTAGATCACCTCCTATATGTTTTTTAGTTTTGAGATGACTTGCTTTGTGATGTCTTGTAACTTGACAATTACAACTTTTCACATGTCCAATATTTACTCATTTTAAAAGTTTTTTTATGGGGGAATCTACTTATGAAGAATCTCCCCTAACATTTTCAATAATTGAAATCTTTCCACCATATAATTTCATTTCTATTTTCTTTTCTTCTAATATTAATGTATATACTTTAGCTTTAAAATTAGAATCCTTTGTTACATGAAGTGTAACATCAACATTATTTATGGCTAGGCGATCATCTTGGTCTGAAACATTTATACAAAATATAGAATATAAATTTTTGAAATCTTCTAAACTTAATTGTGGTTCAACTTTGAAATCATAACATGTTTCAATATAATTTAGATATGGGAATATGTTTTCATTATTTTCAATATTAAATTCCATTCTATTTATTGGATAATAAGAACTATTTAATTGAATTTGGATTGTTTTTAAATTATCATCTCCAATCTTTTGAATAAATAGATTGTTATTTTTTTGAAATGATGGATCTGTTTCTTTGAATCCAATCAAGATATATCTTGGTCGGTATGCTAAATTTGCCACCTTTATAGAATATGTTGAACCCTCTGTCATACTAAATTCACTACAGATTCTATTTAAATAATTTACATTTATAGACTTGTTGGAATTTAATCTTTCAAGGAGTTTGATTTCAGAATGTGGGTTTAATGTCCATTCAGGTATATGCAATTCAAGTGTTGATAATTTTAATTTAGCTTTTGTATCTGCAGCTCCATAGAACAATCTTTTATCACCTTCTAGTCTATTACAGATGAGTTCTATAAAAACATTATGGAGCACCGGTTATAGTTTTGAAGGAATCCGAACAAGTGTTTTAATTCAAAATAACCTTCAAATTTTTTCAACTTATAAAGTTCAGCTCTTTTATAGTAAGCATAATT
This sequence comes from Schmidtea polychroa, assembly GCA_959609185.1. NCBI lineage: Eukaryota > Metazoa > Platyhelminthes > Tricladida > Dugesiidae > Schmidtea > Schmidtea polychroa. The sequence goes on along the minus strand of CAUHTR010000835.1, from coordinate 94,085 downwards.
TATATCTAAACCATCTTTATCTAAATCCTCCTTTATTAACATCAGGAATCCAACCTGTTAATTCACCATATTCATTTTTATAATCACAACCAGTCAAAATAAAATTTAACATTGTAGAATATACTCCTGGATGTAAAACAGTTTCAATTTCTGATGATCCTAGTTTTAATCTCATGTTGGAGAATAAATTTGGAAAGAAATTATTTTCTAGGGTTATATCTTTGTTTGCTTCAATTTCTAATTCTACTTTGTAATATAATTTGGCATTACAAATATCTATTGGGTTTGATGTTTGAAGAGATTGAAAAACTATATCACCCCTACGATTTAAGTTTGCAATAGATCCTGAAGTTGGAGAGATTTTTAAAATATCGATTTTTTTTATTTCATGAGTAAATTCTTTATTATAATCAAGATTTAATTTATTTTTTTCTTGAATTTTAAGATTTATATTATTCATTTTTATAATAAAATTTTAAAAAATGATAAAAATCCGAACTCCGATAGCGCAGTGGGCTAGACTGGCACAGTGGTTCAAATGGATAGCGGTTCAAATCCTAACTACGGTTAGTTTTTTTTTAACATAAAATAATATTAAAAATTTGAAAATAATATTGAAAATGGTGTGGGTATCTTAGATTTATATTTTATTTTATTTATTTTATTTTATTTTATTTATTTTATTTTATTTTTTTATTAATTAAAAATTTAAAAATGACAAAAATCCGAACTCCGATAGCGCAGTGGGAATAGACTGGCATTGTGGTTCAAATGCTAGCGGTTCAAATCACGTCTGAGGTTAGTTTTTTTTTTCAACATAAAATAATATTAAAAATTTGAAAATAATATTGAAAATAATTTTTGAAAATAAATATTAAAAAAATATATAGTGTGGGTATCTTAGGAAATAAATCTTGTTTATTTTATTTTATTTATTTATTAATTAATTAATTTTTAAACATAAATATGAAAAAAAAAATATTGAAACGGGTGATGGTGGCGAACCGGTAATTATCGCCACCAGTCTTTCGAACACCCCCGGATCGATTCTATAATGTGCACATTTATTTCTTGGTTGTTTTCGGACCTCTTTCGGATTCGCTTTCGAATTCATTTGTACTTTCGAGCAGCACACTTAAAACGCCGATGAAATCGACTTCGTGAGCGAGAAGCGAATAATAAGGTGTGCTGCTATTATCGAATTGATTCTGATATATAAGTCTGGCCAGCTTGTATATTGGAAGAGATTTGATAAACGAAAGAGGTTGAAATAAAAAAAAAAATGATCCGGATCAAAAAAAACTGTTGAGAGGACAGTGAAAAAAAAAAAAAAAAATACCACTGTCCTCTCAGAGCAGTTTTACTATTTTCATAAAATTTTTTATTCTTCAAGATTAAGATTTATAAAATTATAAATTAGTCAAATAGCAACTTGCTAGTTGACATCCTCAAGTAGTGTGTTTATATCCCTAACGACCGCAAGCCGACAAACGTTTTTCATAGTTTTATCAGTATTTTTTCCCCGTTTTATTAATATTTTTGTTGTTTTTTTAATATTTTTGTTGTTTTTTTTAAGTTTTTATTTTGAAACCAAAATGTCTTCAGAATAAAGAAATTAAAAGATATAGGTTTTTAGGGGTTTTAAGTGTTTTTTTTACGTTTATGGGGGAAAAATAGGTATAAAACATGAAAACAGTGGGAGGCTTGTGGTCGTTAGGGATATATCCCCACTACTCAGCTACTAAATTATTTATTGATTTATTTTAAATTTATTTGAATTTTTTAATATCTTTTTCGTGACTTGCCATTGATTTTATATTATTGTGTTTGTATTCGTCTCATATTCGTCCTATCCATATATATCTCACTCACCCGAAATACATCAATTTTTAATTTTTCAACTTTTTAATTAATTTATTAATTTAGAACTAATTGTATTAATTGATTTTCACTATTTCTAATGGATTATTTTATTAATTTTTTAACTATTAATCGTAATTAAAAATTGACCGATAATGAAATTATTTTCTCATAAATATTGAAGGGGGGGAGGAGGATCAAACCCAACGTCTATAGGCTGACTTTGACAGTAAATATTCTAGAAATTCCGAAAACGTTATTTAATTAAAGAACTGAAGCTCGGTTTGCTGATTAATGTCGTCCTGATAACCGGTCAAAAATATCAAAATATTTTTTGTAAAAACATTTAAAATCCCTTTACTCTTGTTCGGCATTCGGGGTATTTGATAGTCAGTTGACATAGCTGATCAAATAAATGCCACAGATGCAATGTTCCAATTCTTGGGTGATCATGCGTCTTTAAGTTTATGTAGAGGGTGGGTAATAAGCGAATAAATACCTCTTTCCATGTAAGTGGAATGTAATCTGTTAGCGGTTAGTGACTGAAATGTGGGACATGATAAAAACGTCCTAAAATACTGACACATCAAAAGTTTTAATGTCAGAAACCCATGGATACTGAAATAGAAGTGCTTTGGTAGAAACATAATGAAATTTGTGGTAAAAATATAAATAATTTCAAAAAATCTTTCAGAAAAAAAGAAAAAAAAGAAAAAAAAGGTGGTGAAAGAAAATAAAGAAAATCAAAAGAAATCAAAATCCTAATAGGTTTAGTGTCTGATCTAATGTATAAGTTTTCAAGTAATCGATGTAATGCCACATACATTGGGGGGACTTCCAGTCATCTCCGCACACCGGTTCAGGAACATCACTAATTGAAAGGCATGAGTCATATAGTTGAACATAGAAAAATGTGTAAAAGATCAATTAACCCGGTTTTTCCAGGAACGTATATACGTAATTTAAATTTTTTAAATTTAATTATATTTTGATTTTTATTCCAAATGATCTCCAAAGGCTTGCTTCATTAAAATTTGATCTAATTATTTATATTATTTTTTAAAAAGAGAAAATTCTCAAGGTCAGTGACAACTAATAAGACTGATGATTTCATTGGTCTCTTCTTTAATGTTGATTATTGGCTGTCTGTTTATAATGATAATTATTATTATTGTTATTATTATTATTATTATTATTATTATTATTATTATTATTATTATTATTATTATTATTATTATTATTATTATTATTATTATTATTATTATTATTATTATTATCATTATTATTATTATTATTATTATTATTATTATTATTATTATTATTATTATTATTATTATTATTATTATTATTATTATTATTATTATTATTATTATTATTGCTATTATTTTTATATATTCAAGTTAAATATATTATTATTAAAAGGAAAAGATATTTAATTCACTATCCTAAATTTGACAGTTCTAGATGTCCAAGTGTGAGTGTCAAAGAAATCCTTTCATGATTGGATTTAAACAAAAACTAACAACAAGTAATAATGTAGTATAAAAACTGCTGATACTTTTGGACATGAATCCTAGAAATTTGGGAAGGAAGTTAAAATCAGTGCAGCAGAGAGCAATTTACTCAATCATTCCTTTATTGAAAAGTGACACTAGAAGGGAGCTAGGAATATTGAAATTTTATTTCCTCCTCAGATATCGCATTTCAACGACCATTCGAGAGAGGTCTGTGTATTCTCATGAAATGCAAGTCGACAAGTTGTAGAATACCCATACAACGACTCGTTGTTTACACAAGTAATATCTCCCTTGAAATACGCAGTTTACGTACTTTGTTAATTAAATATTCTTTTTTATAAAAATGAATTTAATAAAACAGAGATTACTTTTCATTTTCCCTTGATTCTCTGTCCTAGTTTTCTCACGAATTCTGATTTGTTGATTTTGAATGTGGGGGGGGGGTTCATGTTGCAATTCTTGAGCAGTTGTAAATGCTACCTAGTTTGGCACGTCAGTTCCACTTAATAATTATTACACAATTTATATTTGTTGACAAATGTTATCCTGTGTTTTATTTTTATTTTTCCATTTATTATTATTATTATTATTATTATTATTATTATTATTATTATTATTATTATTATTATTATTATTATTATTATTATTATTATTATTATTATTATTATTATTATTATTATTATTATTATTATTATTATTATTATTATTATTATTATTATTATTATTATTATTATTATTATTATTATTATTATTATTATTATTATTAAGATGAGTATGTGAAAGGAGAATTTATTTCAAATTAATGTAATTTCACTCATTTTAATTATGAGTTCGATTAGCATATTACACTTCTTTTTTAATTTTTACAAAATGTCTTTTTAGAAAATTTCTCTTTTATTTTGTAATTGATATTTGAACCATGTCATTGAAAACTTCTAACTTTTACTCATATTTATAATATCATATTTTAATAATTATTGTTTTTAATATATTAGTGTGACCTTGATATTGATTTGTGTTAGTTTATTCGTGCTAATTTATTCCTGCTTTATGTTAATTATTATTAAAAATTTTATATAAATTTCGATGGAAACTGGCATATATTTCAATTAATTGTTTTGTTATATTTTCAGGAAGAAATTATTAATAGATAAAATTAACATAATCAAATTGTATTAAAACACTAAATGTCAAGGTCACATAATTAAATGGGATCTGTAATTTCTTAGTATTTATTTTGCAATTAATTTACTACATATATATTTACGTATATATTTACACTTTTAATTATAACAATTTCGAAAAATACTCAAAAATAATTTACATAACTTTAAAATTTGTAAACATTAGTATAAAATGAAAAATCTTGTCCCATTCACCCCCTCTACCCCCTCCCCTTCAATCTTATTCGTTCGATAGCAAAATATAATTTCTTTCTCTAAAATTTAATAAATTTCCTTTATTTGTGAAATTAATTGGAATTTTGATTACTTAGTTTAAACAAAACAAAGACATTATTTTCATTGATAAATACAATGGCATTGAAAAACTCATAGGAAATTGAGAGTGCACTGTGAGGAATTGCATTGCCAATAATCATAGGGGGGAGGGAGGGCTCCAAGACCAATAATTGTGAATTTAAATTCAACCAGCAGTGTAAGTATCTTAAAATTATTTTAATTAAAAAAAAGAAATTTCGATGAAAATTTAATTCATGAGGAATTGTTGTTGAAAATAATTTTTTTGATTCATAATTAAAAAAAAATAAAAAATAAATTCCATTATAAAAATAAGGGATAAATATAAAATAATTAAAAATACCAATAAATTTGTTCAGATTACAAAAAAATGCAAAAAATAAATAGGAAAATATAAATTGGTAAAAATTGATTAAATATTGAAAAATGTAAAAATCAATATTTTTTTGGGAAGGGAGATTGGTAACTAGTAGCAAATTAAAAGTTGAAAACGAATGAATTAATTTTAAAATAATGGGATTTCCATAAGAGAAAAATCATAATAAAAAACTAATTAATTAAACTCATTTATTATTCAAGGAAAACCCGTAGAGAAATTAATCTATTGCGCAAATAATTGCTTATAAGTCCTGAAGAGTAAACATAATAGGGATAATTAAACACGATGATGCATGGAAATAATTTATATAAATAAAAAGGGAAGAAATTTGACATTTATGTATGATATTAAAGACAAGAACTAAGCTAAAGCCAATAACCAACCATCAGATTGCAAATTGATCTCAGGGGTGAAATAGGCTTGAACTCTACCTGAATTATAATATGCAACTGTTGTGATTGAAAGGTTTTCTTGTGACCAATAAATAAATTATATTTTGTTTGGGTTTTCCTCTGACTTTTTCTATTGAACAAAGGGGGAAATAATTCAAAGCTAATTCTTGCTGAAACTTTACAAAAATTCCATCAAAATGGCCAATGGAATAATTTTGCCAGAAAATTCAGAAAATGTAAATCAAGACGTCATAATAGACGCCATGAATTAATAATTAATTAAATTTTAAAAAACTACGATAATTAATTAATTAAGTCGTAAAATTAATTTTTTAATTTACTAGTACATATAAACAAATACGGAATTATTATTTTGGACTATTTTGAAAAGATTGAATAACTCTCAAAATTAATTAATTTTATTTATATTTAATAATTTGTCATAAAACCTGTTTAAATTGTTGAGAGATTTACTTGAATGCGGTCCTTATTGTCTATTTCAGCAGCTACATTTTTGATAGTAAATAATCAGGATGCTTCTTAACCTCTATGGGAGTGAGTTTAGGTATCATGTACATACCTATACGGAGTGAGTTATTTTAATATAAAAATTTAGAATAAAAAGTATTACGTTTGACGACTTCCGAAACAATAACTTTGTTTAGCTTTTAAAATATTATGAGGGAAAGCCGACAGATGCCATTGGTTTATCCATTTCTGACGTTTACTTACGATTAAGGTCTGTATGACAACAGCCNCATTAAAATAAAAAAAATCTAGAAAATTTCATTCTATATAAAATTATATATTTATTTACGTAAATTGCAAAGTTAGAAATTTTACATTTTTTTATTAGTTGTAAATGCGATTAAATTTTTTCATAATTTTGTTTTAATGAAATCATCAATTAATATGTTTAATTGCATTTGTTGTTTTTAAATTGTTTATTACTGTTTACTAATGACATTTTATGCAGTATTTGCCTTATTTGCCTTAGAAATCTTTGGAATTATATTATCTTTAAATTTTGTTTAAATTGAGTGGTTTATATTTATTTATTTATTTATTTGTTTCAATGAATTAGTTTTAATTTTATTTTTATTTTTTAATTTTATTTTGCTTTTGTTGTTCTTGGATTGTTTTTTACTATCCAAAAAATAGTTTTATTATCCGGTATTTTTGGGTTTGATGTCAATTTTATTAATTCGTTTTATATCTGTTGCATTTGTGCACCCCCACCCTCTCAATTTTACTGCACATAAATCAATTTTATTGCACAAAACAAACCAGATGTAACCCAAATAGCCAAGCAATAAGAAGAGTTGGGAATGTTGGGTAAAAGAATATATGAGAAATTGACGAAGAATCCTGGAAACAATCAACAGAGATCAAAGCATCCATTTGAGAGTGGGAAATTCAAGGGCTATTTGTCGCTGGGATAATTAGTTTAGGAATTCATAAAAATTAGTTTCCCTAGATAGTTTCATTTGCGATTCATATAATAAATTTAATTATGAAATATTCTTAGTTTAGGCTTTACGATAAATGATAATTACTCCTGGACCCGTGGGAGCTAGAAATGATGATAACCATCCTAATGGATGTCGAGTCGGGTATCCATATCCATACCTTCATCGGGCTTTCATGCCATATTTATTCCATATTTACTCATAGATATTAACTAAGAACATTTTATCATTAAATAATTAGAGCTTTATAGAAAACAAAAGATGAAACAATAAAATAATATTAATCAAATATTTCCCATTTCCCAAGTCTAATGGCCGAGGAAACGTATCTTGAAACCTACAGGATAATGCAGCTGGAAATAAGCCGGCATGAAGTTATTAACCCTAAGCGGTCCATGAAACCTGAAATCTTTTTAGGATATCTCAAATGAGACAGTTAAAGTAGAATAGAGACGAGTTAATATACTTATTTATTTTATATTATTTATTATTATTTAATTCATCAGATCATTATTTCTATTCGAAATTCCTGTTTTATAATAATAATAATAATAATAATAATAATAATAATAATAATAATAATAATAATAATAATAATAATAATAATAATAATAATAATAATAATAATAATAATAATAATAATAATAATAATAATAATAATAATAATAATATTAATATTAATATTAATAATATTATAAACAGCGAAAGCTTTGAGATACCCAGTGCAAATCCCAATAGTAGACTAGTTTCGAGTTTTTGGCTCTCATCAATACTATGCAGGAGACGCATATTATTATTATTATTATAATTGTTATTATTATTATTATTATTATTATTATTATTATTATTATTATTATTATTATTATTATTATTATTATTATTATTATTATTATTATTATTATTATTATTATTATTATTATTATTATTATTATTATTATTATTATTATTATTACTATTATTATTATTATTATTATTATTATTATTATTATTATTATTATTATTATTATTATTATTATTATTATTACTATTATTATTATTATTATTATTATTATTATTATTATTTATATTAACTATCCTTGATAAATTATAATCAAAATATTTTATTTTTATCATGAAAATTAATTATATATTTCTGGTGAGTTTTATTGCTAATAAATTATAATTTTCTTGCAGTTATAATGAAATATTTGAAATAAAAATTTGTCTTATTTCATTTTATTAATTTGTTGTTTTTATTACTGAAAAATAAAATTGTTTACAGCTTCTCTATCAAAATATTTTCCTTCATAAATTTCGATTTCCCATTCATTATAGGTCTTCCTCTTAGAAAATGCTCTATGAATCTATGAAATTTTAATAGTTTTACTAAGAGATAAAATCAAATTCCAGGCGGGAGAATTGGTTTCAATGTCCGTTACAATATATGGGGACAATCTAGCAACATTTCCTCTAGTTTTGGGACAAATCTCTGACTTGCCATTGGAAAGCCAACAGAACGAGCCCCCTGAATAATGTTGGTTTTTTAAAAGAGATATTTAGGATGAGAGGTCGTTCTAAAAAAGTGTTAGTTTTCAAAACTTATTTGGCAGGCATTGAATATTTTACCAGCAGCTCAACTCTTTGACTAAAAACTTTTCTGATATAAATTATGATATATTAAATACCGCTTCCAAAATTATTTAAGATACTGTACAATTCCATATTCATATAGCTTGAATTTAGTACCGCTGAAAAGATAATAACATTTGCAACATAAATTAAAATAGATTTAACAAATAGTACAAGAATATAAAATTGATGCTGACAGATATTGACAGAAATTTTATCACCAAGTTAACATGTTGACGAATAAATCTATAAGCAGACAATTTGAACATATTATTCACGTGACATATTTATAGTTGCATATAAAAAACCTTAATATGTAATTAACTGAAAATTGTGTGCTCATTTTTCATCATGATGTTTGTGTATATGTTTATTGCATGCTGTTAGTTAGTGTTCTTCATTCATTGGATAGAGTACACATTATTCTACTTATAGCAAATTGAATTTGAACATGGTGTAATATCTCTTAAAAATTCCAATTTATAAGTTATCTCAATGAGTCAATTCACATTTGTTGCTATTTTATCAAATGTTACTCGTTCTAGAATGATGTTATAAACGCACTGAGTGACAACCAAAATAAAGAAACTGAGTACAGCCAGAAACCAAACTTATATACTTATCCAATATTCATTACACAGATTATCACTGGATAGCACCAGGTAAGTATGCTGATAATACCACATCGTTTGCTCTTTTAGCTTGGTCACAGAAAATCTGTAAACTTGCAAGCATTACGTATGAAAAATCATATTCACCGTTGCAGTCTGAAAAAGTCGATACACAAAAACTGTTTGCAAGTGCATCCGATTACCTGCAAGTTCTGGACCGACTTGTGTTGCTTTTACAAATGTGCAGATAATATAATTCTACATTCAAAATAGTTAAATTTGTTTGGGGTCGCCTAAAGTGTCTCAAAATAATTTATATGCCAAAACCTATAAAAAATTAAAATTAATGAATGCAAATTCAATAAAATCAAATCAATGGGGGGGGTCTCCAGGAAAAAATATTCAAATATAAAAATCAAATAAGCGTCTATGTGGGATACCCGAGCTATGTGGAGAACCCAAAGGATAAATGAAAAAATAATATTAAATTAGCTGAATATGATCCTTGGTCAGAGAGTCTAGAGGTTAATTAATATTAATCATGGAGTTAGAATATTCCCTTTGATTCCGAATCCAATAGGAAGAAATTTTTGGATTTGCCACCGACTCCAAAACCTTTCTTGGATCTGGACTGTCCTGTTTGATTTCTATGAAATTTATTTGCCAAGTTTACTCTTTTCTGACTGTTTGAAACTGTCTGTTTAATTTGAAGGTGCGCATATAGGTAACTGGGAAAGGATTTCGGGAAACACTAATAAAGGGTACCGAATAGAGAATATCAGGAATCATCAATTTATCATAATTTTTTTTGCGGGAGAGGCTTTGAAAATTTTCGCTCCCTAGTTACTATTTGCTCTATTAGTAAAGAATTGAATTAATAGGAATATATAAATCGAATTATGATAATGAGTGGAGATTGTATTTCATTTTCCCCCCATTTTCCCTATGTGATGGAGTGAAATGATCAACAATTTATTAATATATTTATTATGTAAACATTTCTAGTTTCTCCAAGTTCTGATTCCAGCCGCAACAAGAATGCAAGATTATGAATCATTTTGCTAATATTAAAAGGATTCTGATTGGCTAAAAATCATTAAATGTGAGCAGAAAAAAATTTCACAAACACGCATACAATTTTTCAAAAGACAAACAAAAGACAAACTCACACACACAAGCACAAGGCCATTCAAATATTTGCAGCCAAAATAAGAGTTAGCCACTTTTCAAACAAATTTTCCTCGAAGTAAAAGGTTTGGCGTTGGTCTCACAGGCTTTCATCTACTTACTAAGTTTGTGTCGAAATTTCGTGTTAAATAAATAAAGATATTGATTCATAGTCTAAATTGGGGCTAAAGAAAATTTACAATATCTAGACCACCTAGTACAAATCCTTTTTATCTGTAAAATCTTTGCATCAAATATATTCTATACTTTTTACTCTTATCATTTTTGGACTTTGGATAATTATATTTGTTGTGGCCTTTTTGTAAATTTAACCACTTATTCGTCTTCCTTTTCTTCAAGTATCTCTAAAACTCTGAAAGGATTCTAGTAGTAGGTTCTTTTACAGTTGGGTAATAGATTGAAAAGAATCGACCAAAGAACTGGACAAAAATACTAAATATGTTCATAACATTTAGATTCCATATGGAACCACTTTTTGGAATATGCATAAAAAACCAATATTTTTGTCCTAATCAGCCGTTTTCAACAAGTTTTTTTTATTTTAATCGTCATTTTAACCCTTTCAATACGAATTTTTATTTTAATAATTAATAGCAACATCTAGACGGACAAATTTTATAGAAAAGAAAAAAAGCAGACAGGTTTGGACTTGCTTACGAGCCTATGACCGTACAGTACTAAAATCCCAGATCCCAATGTATTTGTAAGCATTTATATTATTTTAGTAATTATTAGAAATTCTCTGGGACAATATGTCCCTACAGTATTGAAAGGGTTAAGATTGCTAGCTTTATTGATTATACACAATTTCCAAATTCAATTTGTTATAATCAGAAAATGTGTTCACTGCCAGACGCATTGATGTATATTTGTTAATGGCATCCAGTCAGGACTACAGGACAAATTCTGAATCCATCCCGTTCTATGCACACTCATCACAATTATACATGATTATACAATTGCCTATTATCTTGACCACCGCAAACAATGAACATGAGTGTAACGGAAATATTGTCTACTCAAAACAAATTCAATTTGGAAATGTTATTTATTTACACATATATCCTTGACCATCTGAGGAATGATTTTCATTTTCAACTAACCCCTCCCCCCTCTTCATCCCATACGTTTTCCCTAATTTTTCGAGCGTTAATTTTTATATTCAGTTGGATAAAAACTTGTTGAATCGAATTTTTACAACTGAAATAAATTTTAATTAATTTAATTAATTTTAATAATTTTAATAAAATTTTAAATAATCATAATATTTTGATAAAAGTAATTGAAACTAACAAATAGCAAATAATAAAATCCCAAATATTATTTGCCATTTGTTTTATCAAATTAATGTGTGAATGTGTGAATGTGTGTGTGTTGCGTAATTGCGGGAAATCAAAGCTAATGAATAATGCAAATAAATGAAAAATAAAATTTTCAACGTATTTCATTTAATTAATTTCACCGCTCATTTGAAACTCACTACAAATCTGATTTCTCAATATTTTGTTTAAATCAACTAAAATTTTTTAATATATTAATTTGAGAAATAATCTGTTTGTCCGCGGAATTTGTCAGTTGTCAAAAATTAGGATTTAATTATAGATTTAGGGAAATTTCATTAAATATGGATTTAAAAGAAAATTAATTTTTCGAGTACTTTGAGTTTGAATATTGTTAGAGAGGTTTAGTTATCTGGGGACAGCATCTCTTCCCTTTTCAAAATATTACTTAACTTTGCTATGCATGTTGACTGCTATCTGTAGCAAATGTCGATATGATGTGCAGAACATGTCGTGTAATCTTTACTAAGTTTGCAGTTCTATCAATAAGTTATATATTGTATTGCTCCAGACTTACTTCTATAAGTTAAAATAACATGTCGACTCGCTACAAATTGTTTTGTTTGGGTTTAATTAATTGCCAACGCAAGCGGTTAATTTCTAATATCCAAAAAAACACAAATATTTGACAATACCTTTTCCACCGATATAAGAAATAACGAATTTAAAACTGTCTCACAAAGACTTTATTCCGAAACATAATTCATCAAAAAGCACAATCCTTCCATCAACATCTAGCTCGCGTGGGGCATTAGTAACCTTGACCTAGAGTAACTAATAACTTAGTGCTCACAGTTCGTTTAAGTGTATTTTATGTGTTTATAGGGAGGGGGAGTAGAAACTCTAACTATTCCAAAGTATTTAATATTTGTATTAGTATTATGGTAGAAGTTTGATGAGTACACATTGAAAAGACTTGATCTAACAGAAGTTTTACTCAGTCGAAATGTTAAACCTCTCAAATGATTTCGCTTTGAGGTCCTTTAATTTTATTTCTGCGTCGCTTAAGATTTTGACATTGGGTGACAATTATTGTCATTTTCTTTATGCTAAATATTATTTCACTCTCAATGAATTTTATTTATTTTGAGCTTCATATGGAGTAACAAGGGTGTTAACAAGGAAAGGTAGACAAAAAACAAATTCTCCCATAGGAGGATAAAAATTAATTTGCTTCAAGAAGTCTATGAGGTACAATTTATTTAATGTAATCACTTAATCTTATTTGATAATATATTTTACTATGTTGCATTATAGTATAGCTTACCAACATACAAAATCGGGGTCACCAGATTAATGCTTGGCATAGGACACAATTTAACTCGCTTAAGCTCTGAATTATAATAGATGTAATGAAAGTGCCAACTTATTCACATTTGTCATTTAAAGTATGAAAGAGGTAGATATAAAAAAGAAAGAGAATATGTAAGGATGAGATGAGTAAAGAAAAAGATTCAAGATTTGGCTGTGTTGAATAAAAAGTGTTTTCAATTTTTATTTTTTGAATGAATTTCGATAGATGTAATAATTTGTTTTCGTTTCTTGATATTCTGAAAATCATTATGGCTCAATGAGTTAATTTTTATTTCATTTAGTTTTGGCTCATCGAATAAACAAGATTCCCAATTGCATAATAAAATTGCCAATCCCTGCACTACACCGTTTTGGATGTTTGGCTGACAAGCTGTAAATTGATTTCATTTGATGTAGACAAATTGGAATAATGATTTATTGGTAACTGATATCGCATATCTTATGGGAAAATATACAATTCAAATATTAGAATTAAGTAAATTTTTATTATGCCTTCAATTGTATATTTTGTTTTAATTTAATTTTTAATAATATAATTAACTATAAATAAATTATTTATTTAAATATAATTTTTACAATTTTAAATTTTAAATACATATTTAAACTTAGAGCAGAATATTATAAAATTTTTTTTGTATTTGTGGAGTATTTTTTTAATGATTTAATTGCTTTCAGAGAAAAAAATGCATTAATAAAAATTTTCCACATTTTACAGCGGCCCATAAAAAAATTTAAAAAAATGAACTAAAAATAATTTTTCAATGAAATTAATATTTTACCGAATAAATATAAATAAACACTTGCGGAAAAAGTGGCACAATGTGCAGCACACAGAAAATCGATAATCACTGTGCAACTGGGATTCGAAAACTAAATAATCAAACATGTCAAAAAAATTACATAATAAAGATCGGTAGAAAAACAAATAAAAAATTAAATAAAAAAAATCTTTTTCTATCAAAAATCGATTGATGAAAAATTTTTCCCCCGAAAGATTTCTCCCGGGGAAAATAATAAAAAATCGGAATCCATCTGACTGCAACTCGAGGTATATTTACAATAAGATAGGGATTTTCCACATATAAATGCTTGAGATTTTGTTGACTTTGACGAGAAATTGAAGTTTATTTGTTTTCATCCTTGTTTTTTTTACTTGGGATTTTCAGACTTTTTCAGCAATAGCTTGCCAGCGTTGCATTTTGCAAAGGGATAATTTGTCGGGGAGAAAATGTTGTGGTTTCGACGCGACTTTAAGTTCTGACAACGAATCAGTTTCCAAACTCCCTCTCGGAATTCCGGCATTGCTACGGCATATACACAGAAATTTATTATTGAGTCGATGACAATTAGTGAGTTTGCCAATAGGATAAGGGATTTGAATTTATCCATTCCGCTAATTTCCATACCGGAAATGATAGTGAAGATAAAGGTAGGTAATTCACAAATCGTGAAAGTCAAAGCTAAACCCAATACAGTTCTCAATGCTGTGCTCGTGTTCCGGCGTCTTTGATTTCGTGATGAACCTGATACAAGATTTTGGTGTTTTTTAAAGTTTGAACAAATGACAGAAGTCATAATAATTGAACATATAACCACCCCAATCCAAGGGATGATGCACTGAATCACAAACCATACAAGTGTAAAAACCTTCAAAATTAGCGATGATAAATAAGGCCTCTCTTGTGAGTAGTATAGTTGACTGGCAGGGTCCTTACAAATGAGCAATTCCACGTTACAATTCCTCAATACTGCTAATGGTAAGGAAATCCCAAACAAAACTCCGATTATTTTGTACATAGAAGACTTCTTAAAGAACCTCTTCTTTCCTAATGACGACGAGATGACTTCAGCTCTCGAAGCTGCAATTAACAAGTTGCACCAATTCCTCGTGCAAACCATTACGTCCATTAAGATGATGACAATTTTGTACAGCCTCGGAACGATCTCGACTTTCTCCCATGGAGGAGCCGACAATTTCGATAGACCGATTGTCAGCAAATCTGTGCAAGATAAAAGAAAGTAGAACGTTAATATTCCATTAAATAGCGACTCGGCAACTGAGAGCGAGATCAAATTGAACCGCATTACTGTTCGCTTCGGTTGGTAGACGAAAATCACGATTGCCACTGTATTGAAAATGAATGCCAAAATTGACAATGAGGCTATTAACGGCTGGATGAGGATTTCTTCCTCGACTGGACGGTTGACTGAATGATTGCAGCCGATATCCCACTGAAGGAACAATGTCGGTTTTGTCATCAACTTGTAATCCATCGGTTTTCTCTTTTAATTTACGAAAATATCAACTTTCAATACTTTATAAATAAATCTGTTCTTTTTCAATGCTATTACATAATCTTTCATAGATTTGTGTGCATGCTCTAGAATATACATGTTTCTTTTGAGTGCATCACATATGATACACGAATGTGCGGGAGATCCGCAAATGTGCACAATTTTATTCTAGTAGTCATCTCGAAACAGATGAGAAAGATTTCTGACAATACGAGAGTCAAATAAAATTCATCCAAGACCTTCCACGGACAGATCTTTTACATTTATGGAAAGATTTCCTTAATTCTGATCTTTGTCTTGTAATTAATTATAATAGTTAACCTCCCTCCCCCTCCCCCTTTTTTATATAAAATGCCACAAAATTTATTTATAAAATTGTATAAATAATTTTTTACACGGCTTGACATACAAGTATTCTAGACCGTCTTGACACTCCTTTTTACAGGTGACTCGACTAAGCTCAACAATATCTCTTATCTATATCGACACCATAATGACGACACAATTAAGCATCCAAAAAACTATTACATAAACCATTATATTTGCGATAATATAAGCAAGCTTGGACAACTGTAATAAATAGGTAAGCTTAACTTTCCTCGGCTCTTCGGGTCATTTTGACCCAAATGTATAAAATCAAATTTTTCCTAGGAACCAAAGAATGTCAATACAAACTATTTTCAAACCATGCTGTTGAATATATTTAGTACAAATCACAATATAAATACTCTGAGGTCAATTTGAATCGAAGGTTTTCTACGAACCGAGGAAGGTTAATATATGTGACCCGTCAAGCGTAAATTTAATCTTTATATAAAATATTTTTGTTCAATTTTTGATGAAAGAAAATTCAAACCATAAATTTCAAACATCACAAAAAAATACAAATATCACATAAATATAAATAGCAATTCGCATTTTTACTCTCTCTATATTGACTTCGCTGATGTTTGTATGTTTGTATGTGCCACGCAAATTTTGTGAGTGATGCTTTCCGTGATCGGATTGAGCTGGAATTTGGCAAGTAGATTTGCTGTCGAGAACAATGGATGCTATCAAAATTTCAGATTGATCCGATCACGGAAAGTGGGCTAATTTAAAATATTGATATGCTGATATTGATATCATATTAAAGAGATAATGTAATTATATCTAAGAGAGTGAAATATAATGAAAGTTTCAAAAGCCATTCTTTCCTTAACTCGAATCACTATTCCTTCTGTTTGTAGACCTTCATTTGTATTTTATTATCCTTGTCACATATCTTCATATGATGTCATGTAACATTTCACCAAATGATGTCAGTTCACATTTTGTCACATTTTCACGTTTCAAATGTTGAGTTGTGCTCGGCAGTTTGAATCTCGTTCCGGTGTATAATTCCAAATAAACAATTTGTTTATGAAATTAATCATCAGAATGCATGCTAGATAAAAATTCACAAAAACATTTCGATTTGTGAAAAGAATTTTATTCTTCCGGATTTTACGTGATTATTGAAGCCTCGGAAAATTATTATTACCAAAAGGGCTTCAATTTTAATTTTTTCGGCCAGGTTTTCAAGAGGGTGTGAAATGAAATAACCTTTATTAAAAGATTTTACAAATCAAGAACAAAGGTAATTTAAAATAATTTAATACTGAAATAACCAGAGTATGACTGAATTAATTTATAAATGTACCTTTGATGTATGGTTATTTATTTTTCACTTGTTAACACTCTCAGTGCCACAGAAAAACAGGACTTTTTAACATGTTATTGTCAGACACATTGACCTGACACAGAGTATGTTAAACAAAATTTAATAACTTTATTATAGCAATTGAGAAGGTGACAGAAAAATATTGTGGTTGTGGTGCGAGCGGCAAAGCACTGTGAGTTAACAATGACTGACATGGCACTGAGAGTGTTAAATGTTGCTAAATTAAGTGTCATTATCTTTATACTTATACTCCTATGACACATTAGAAAATAACTTTTACGTCTGGTACTCCCTCCTCCAAAACATGATCAAGTTATTTAAGCCTTTTCCCTATTTAAGTGTAAATCATTGAACCATCTAAGCAGCCCAATTTAGAAACAGTATATCAAAACACGTTAATAATAAATGCGGAGAAGGAATACACTGAACTGTTAGTTTATTTATCACCTTTGAATGCGAGTAATTTCATTGATAGGTTGGGTCACAGAGTAGTTAAATAAATGGTAGAAACTTCAACGCGACTTGTGATAAATCATGTAATAGTGGTTGCATAAAATAATAAATACGAGTGCTCACATAAATGCTATGATATATATTGTTTTGCTATTTATATATTATGTTTGAGTTGATTGTGTGTACAAAGAAATTGATAAACCAAGTCGAATCACCAGTAAAATCTGTCTCCAGGCAGCTGAGGCGCATGTATGTACGTTTGTGATTATATGCGTGTTTAATTAAAATTGTGTAATATCGTGTATTAAAATGTATTAAAAAACAAAAAATTACAATTCTTTATATTCAAATCAAAGCCAAAGAATTTTCTTCTTAATTTTCATTTATTTGTCAGTTCTTTATCTTTATTAGTTTTTCATTTCATTATTATCTCAACAATAAATTTTTACTATTAACGTTTTTCTTTATATTTTTTATGGGGATAACAACAATTAAAATAATAAGGCAAACTTAACATTAGTAATATAATTATATAGTGATTCTGAGCCACCATTTATAGCAACCTTTATTGGGCCCATGCGTATTTTTCATGTTCCGCGAGAAGGACCCCATCTAGATGGATCCATTCATCCGTTATCTTTCACCACAAACCCTGTGATAATTACCCATGGCCCACCTGGTATTAAATGAACCCATTAAAGAAAACAAAATCTTAATTTAATTAATAAGTTTATTCCAGTGCAACGATATTCAAAAAAATTATTAATTAAAATAATAATTAATGAATAAACAATAATATTAAGATAAATTGATAAAAGCAAAAAACGTACAATAATAATTTAATATAAGTTATATAAAACACCTTTCGATGATTATTTATATGATGATAGTAAACAAATTAGTGAATTTATCCGTTATGACCTTGAGCTTTTGCCTGTCCAATCATGTTTCGTTTATCAATTTCCAATGCTTGTGTATTGTTAGTTTCTTATTTTCCCGAGCTTTGAGTGTTAATTGCATCGATCATTAAATTACATATAAATTCACGCTTACAATAAAATTATATTTGTATTACACAATACCTTAACAAAGTTAGGAGAATCCAAACTATGCAATTTTTCTTGATAGGATCTTTTAAATATTCATACTTACTTTCAACATACGATTTTTAAATACTGAATTTGTTTATTGTGATTTATTTTTTTAAATTAATTTCAGTTATATTTTAATAAACCTACATATTTAATTTGGTATACATTTATATCCGCGCGTCCACAACCGCGCTGTTAAAAAACGCGCGCAAACAATACCGCGATTGGAAACTAATATTTTTGAA
This sequence comes from Schmidtea polychroa, assembly GCA_959609185.1. NCBI lineage: Eukaryota > Metazoa > Platyhelminthes > Tricladida > Dugesiidae > Schmidtea > Schmidtea polychroa. Next base: position 75,143 of record CAUHTR010000835.1, on the reverse strand, counting down.
ACTTAGTACATTTTAATTATTCAATTTATAATAATATTTTTAAAACAATTTTTAAAACAAGTCGCGATTTTCAAGGTCACGGTATTGTTTGCGCGCGTTTTTTAACAGCGCGGTTATTAAAGTAAACCATTTAATTTATTGTAATTTACAATTTGATTTTAACTATTCTAGTTATTAAAAGTTTTGATAATTATTTTTACTTTGATAGAATTGTTTCCTTTACAAAATACTTCTGTTATTACAGTTAATATATAGAAATCTTTAGAGTATTTTTAAACACCTCACATGTAACATATGTGATACAAGGGACAAACAAAGGGTTAATAAAATAGGCAGATAGATTAGTGCAGAATCAAACTTTAGTGGCAGACAATTTGGACCACTTGCACGTGAGCTTATTATCAGGGCTTATGGGATATTTCATTGCTAATTTTTACATTTTTACTTCCAATAGTTTAGCTTTTGACGCACATAATTGCATCAGTACACAATGGGATTCCCTCCGTTTTTGCGCTTCGGGCCCTCAATTGCCATCAGATTTGAAGATGAGTAAAAATTCGATTGAAATTGAATCTCTAATTATTACAAATATTAAATACTTTACAGAAAATTTTAATAATTTCTTTTTTATTTACATAAAAATGAGTTCAAAACTTTATTTTCTCAGCTGATTTTTTTTGTTTTCAAAAAATTAAAACCTCTTCAGTTATTCATTTAATTTTTTCTTTCAATAACAACAATAAGGAGTTTCCTACTTGACTGGTTTAGCTCGCAGGAATCTTAATTAATTTGACTTTGGTACAATTTTTTATTAATTACTTTCTATAATAATGGTAAAATATTGTTAAAAAAAAATAAAATAATATTAATAATAATAATAATAATAATAATAATAATAATAATAATAATAATAATAATAATAATAATAATAATAATAATAATAATAATAATAATAATAATAATAATAATAATAATAATAATAATAATAATAATAATAATAATAATAATAATAATAATAATAATAATAATAATAATAATAATAACAGTAAATGCATTCATGCATACAAACATACATACAAACGATAATTAAATTATATATTTGTTTTAATTACAGTCGATGAATAAATTCACAAATTAAACAGACCATTTATTTGTAATAAAATAGAATGTTTTTGTAATTTATAAAAATAAAAAATATAATATTTTGTACACCGATGAAGCACTTAGTGTTTGTTTCAACGGAGCAGGGAGAACATTTCGAAGAATTTATTTCAAGTGGATCAGCAAAAAGAGAAAAAGACAGACGAATTGGCCATCAAGACAAAATTTATATAGAAATTTAAAAAGACAACATTGCAACTGGAAGCAGAAAAATAAGAGATCCACATTTACCGTATTCCTCTGATACGGTACGTTGTCACGTAAATGAGAAAAGATTTTCTCACGATGATCCAGAAAAACAGAAAGCAAACATAATTAGTAAAGACATTGGAACGAAGGCAGTCCTATCACGGCATGAAAAATGATGAGGTGAGACGTTTGCTATGCTGTATCAATGATGTCAGAAATGGTGAAAAGATTACATATTCCAGTAGAAGCAAATTGTATTTTTCCAGAAGGTCAAATCAAGTTCTTTCCATGGCCAACATATTCTCCTGATTTTATGCAATAAGTCACATTTATTCACATATATTCTTTCGAAATTCCTTCTAATGCCCCAGGGCCTAGGTCAACAGAACAAAATAATCCAAACAATTAAACATTCTAACACTTAGAGAAAACAAGGCATCGTCGTTTTATATTCTACTTTTGTTCAGAGTATGTAAAATGTTGTGAATCAAGCCAGTAGAGCAGGGGTTCTTAACCTTTTCAAACTTATGGACCCCATAAATATATAATTGGTACCGATGGACCCCTGAAATGTTAAAAAATTAATAAATTGATAGTAAAACACAAACATTTTTTAATAATTATTTATAAATCTGTTTATTCAGCTTCAAACAAAAATAATAGTTTTTTGTAAATAGTGCCGCGGACTACTTGGAACCCGTTCGCGGACCCCCTGAGGGTCCATGGACCCCAGGCTAAGAACCACTGCAGTAGAGCCTAGCGGAAATGCCTTTTAATTAGTGGCATTACCACTCGGTTTTACCCAGAACTTAGTTCTTTGTATATATAATAATCCCACATTTTTTCATATTTCACTTAAAGTTGATAATTTGATGCTTGCAAGAAAGAAAAGGGTGGAAATAATGACAAATTTATTATTTATAGTTGTCATTTTTAAAATTTTGCCGCACACAACATTTCCAGCACTGAAGCTGGCGATTTCATTGGCTAATGGCTCATTACACAATATGCCTATGTGTATGTGTGTATGTGGTTGTTGGAATGGATATTTCAGAGCTCCATAGTTTATGGTAGAAATTACGTTGGAAATTGAAAATAGTTACGTTGACCTATAAATTACAGATAGAAACATTTGTGCAAATTTCCTAGTGTAAAAGCTGTAAGAAGATCTGTAAGAATTAACACTATAAAAGATTCAGTGTTAAAGCCCTAATCTCTAGCAATATGCCATGATTCCATCAGTATTGATTACACGCAAAACGTTCTCATTGGTTCCTAAATTGTATTCCTTGGTATTAGAAATAAAGAATCCATACGTGGTGCGTTAGGTAAGTCTCTTGACTAGGTAAGAATAAAATCTTAAATCAAGTTCGAATTTTTATTACAGTTACATACTCCAATGTATAAGATATTTTCATTTAGTTCTTCTGAGAATTAAAAATAGTGGTAGTAAGTCTGGAGGAGATCCGGGCTATATGGAGGGTGCACCACAAGCTGGAAGTTACATTCTTATGTTGTGGTCGTGGAGAGGTTGAATGTATGAATTGGAACATTGTAGTGTAAAAACAAGAGGCAGATTTGGAGACTTTCACCGACATTTTTACACATTATGCATGAGTTCACTGTAATATTGGGAGTTCATCATGGCTTTATGATCCAAAAATTCCGTTTTATTGATTCCACAAATATCCCTGAACACAATCAGCATGGCAGCCCATCCATGAAATGTTCCGCTGCGGAGAGGCCGATTTTGAAAAGTATCGCCATATTTGTCGTAGGGTTTCAGGTTGGATTTGCAGTAATCAAGATGTAAATAGTTGAAAAGGCTGCGCAAAGGTTCTGGTAGACTGACTATATCTGTTGAATGATATATTTATTCTCAGTGTCTTTCAGCACAAGGAATTTAATGACACTGCGATATAATCTGTACGAAAATGACAAAACTGCCTTGCTCTATCACCTAAGAAACATCAAAAACACGACAATGGTAAATATGTAGCCACAAAGGTGACCGCTATTTATAGTAACAACGTCACTATTGCCATCATTTTATTAATACCCTAGATTAGGGGCTTATCTAAGACACTACGTATTTTCTATTTAGGTATCGAATAAATCGGCTTCATCAAGGAAAATTAAGTTTCCAGCAATGATTCTCGACAACTCTAGCATAAATCGTTCTTGCGTAAATTATTTCTTCTACATCCTTTTCTGCTGGCACTAGAGGCGGCCTCTTTCTATTGAGATTCATTTTCACATATTTTTTTGAAACTTTTTTATTTTCACAGAAATATTCGGTTAAATATTTGAAAATGTAGAATTTAAAAGTTAATTATTTACACGCATTTGTTTATTTATATTACAAATGTTTTTTTGTTTTATCAGTAACACATTTCACAAGCTTTCTACAGCGTTTACTAAAACAATTTAATAAGTAAATGATTTTGGGAAAGGTTAGAGGATCAGTAAAGTAATAATTATATGATGTTGGGAAAATTATATTTGAGTCTCAAAGGTGATCATCAACTGTTTCGAGTGTTCATGGTTCGATGACTCGAAGCATGGCGAATGATTAATAAACTTTTTCTGGCTCATTTCGTTTTTATTGTAATTCGTCGAGTGCATTCTTAAAGGTTCTCGGAACTTTTTGCACTGCAAAAGTAATTTCATGTTCATTCTGAAGTACGGCAAGCTGAAGGTGTAGACAATGAAGTTGAAAATTGAATCAAGAACCACCATTGTGTTTCCGATTGATAAGGTTTTTGGGTCCTGTTCAATTGACGAAATCGTAATGATGAAGTTCGGCAATTCAAATAATGAGAATAAAACCGCGAGACTAAGAACAGTTCGAATCGCAAAATATTGATTCCGACGTCTTTGGTGGCTGAAGTTCGGCAGGTTGTTGTTTGATTTAGTACATAGGACGGTTATGATGATACCCGTACACGATATAACAATGAAACAAGGGATACCCGACTGCAACATAAAGTAAAGTGTATCAATTTTTCTTTTAGTACTTATTGTTAGAAACGCGTCAAGCTTCGTTCGCAGTCTCGGATATTGGCAGACCGCCAGTTCATAGTCAAGATACCTCATGAAGCTAATCACTGAAGCAACAAATCCTGCTAAGAAAATCATTATTACAATTCGGCTTTGGTTAAATATCTTTCGGGTTTTCAATGGAAAAGCAATCGCTTCGGCTCGAGATGCAGAAATGACGAGATTGCACCAATTCCTAGACGAGACGAATACGTCTATCAAAAGGGATAAAACACCGAAAAATTCGGCAACGATAATCTTTTCCCAATTCTTTCGCGGTACAAACAAAGAGTTCACGTAGAGAAATAGATAGTTGACCTGGTTGCAGGTATGGAACATGATTTCGGTCACGGACAAAAGGATTAATGAGGTTCGCATGATTGACTTGCTTTTCTGAAAATAGAATATGATCAAGGAAAAAATGTTAAGAACGAGTGCAATAAATGACATGACGATTTCGTGAGTTTTCGAATTGAATGGTGCCGGAGCATCGTCGACATATTCATCTGTACAATTGAGGAAAGATTTCACAATGAATACACCGGTGATCAAACTGTAGTTCATGGATCAATTGAGCACTTAGTTCACCAAGAAATTCTTGTAATTTCAAATTTGAAATTTTACTTAATCTCATTTGATTGGTCAATTCGCGGACCAATCAGATTTTTTATATTAGAGCCGGATATTTTTCATGTCTTTCCCAGTTAAAAATTGCCAGCAGGCTCCCGCTTTTTAAAGTGAGCTATCTATGTTAGAAAGATAATTAAGGAATCAGTTCTAGAAATAAATGTAAAAAAAATTCAAATATTATTTTTTATAAAATGTTTTTATATTATAAATAATTAAAAAAAACAAAAAATGTGAAAAAACAAAAATAAACTTTTTTTTGAATACAATTTATCTATTATAAGAACTTTTTTCCCAATTTCACCACTGATTTCTTTTCCATTGACATTATACTTATTAAAAGGCTTGACTATAAATCAGTAAATATATCGATGTTTTTTTGATATTCACGAATTTTCGGCACTGTCAAGCTTTTTAATAAATACAATACATTTGATCTGTTTATATTTTTTTAAAACTTTTTTTTTATTTGCCTGTAACACAAATATTTGATTGATAGTCCTAAGGAAAATAAATGATATATTTAATTTGCCGAGAAAACAAAAAAACAATATTTTAATGCGCAATTTTCCTTATCTTTATTTCCTTTCAGAGAATATATAGATACACTCATACCTCGCTATACGGCTGCTCTTTATACGGCTTTTCGCTATAACGGCCTACTTTAATTACGGCACTTTTTCGATTTACGGCCTAAAATGTTTCGTTATACGGCCAAAAAAAGTGTGAAAAAAAGGTGCGAAAAAAAACATGAATGTACATATTTTCTTGTTTATGTATTCTTCATGTTCGTCTTCAGATTAGAACTCTGTCTTTAAAAATTTTAATTTATGTATTTTATTATGTATCAATTTATTAATTTCGATTTTATTAATGAATTTGTTTTTGTGTTTTTTTATTTCAGTTTATTGTTATATATAATATGTACTTGTTATTTATTTTTATATTATATGTAAGCATTTTTAAATGAAATAAAAAGAAAAAAAATGCATTTTAAACTAAAAACTACGTTATTTTATAAAAAATTGGAACCAATCCTATTGAATTTATATGGAATTGTATCAAAATATTTGATTCGTTATGCGGCGTTTCGCTTTGCGGCCAACTTTCCTGGAACGTATCTAGGCCGTAAAGCGAGGTATGAGTGTAGTTATATTGTTTATATTAATAGAAATATTGATCAGATCATGTAGAATATTCTCAGTGGAAACATATTATATGATCTCATTCAATTATTATGTGAAAGGAAATGAAGATTAGGGAAGCTGAAAATGATAAGAATAGATCAATAGTAAAAAGGATAAAGGATGTCACTGATTATGCTTGACCAAACGTTGAATATCACCTTCAAAACTTAATTTTATTCATTTAGTCATCCGAAAACAAAAAACCTGTCATTTTAATATAAACTGCTGAAATCATTCTTAATCTGTATAAAAGATTTTTTTGTTAGAACACCTTCTGATTTAAATTATTTTATACATTATATAATATTAGATTGGTACGGATTATCAGTTGCGAAGAGTAACGTAAGTATGAGGTAAAGAAGGTTAGAAAGGAGGTCGTAAGGAAGGTTAGGTGGGAGGTCGTAAAGAAGGTTAGGTGGGAGGTCGTAAAGAAGGTTAGGTGGAAGGTCGTACAGATGGTTAGGAGGAGGTCGTAAAGAAGGTTAGGAGGATCTCGTAAAGAAGGTTAGGAGGAGGTTGTAAAGATGGTTAGGAGGAGGTCGTAAAGAAGGTTAGGAGGAGATCGTAAAGAAGGTTAGGAGGAGGTCGTAAAAAAGGTTAGGAGGGAGGTCGCAAGAGCGGAAAAATAACTTTTCACAAAAATTAATAATTAATAAATATTCTCAAATTGGGTTTTAATGAAAATAAATTTTCCTGTTCCCCTACCCCATATTATAAAATTCTATGGCGCCCCTTCAATATTCTACTTGAATAATTGTAAAATAATTCAAAGCAATGAGACAAATTCAAAAATTTCTAAAGTTGTAATTTATTTAACAATTAAAACAAAGTTTATTCATTACTGGAAAATTATTTGTTTGAATATTCAGAAAATATTATCCATAAAACGCATGCTTTTCAGTAAATTAATTTGAAATATAATTGTTTTCTAATTTATTTATATAATTAATAATGAAACTGCTGTTGAAGAGAATATTCTCAGTTTCAATTACCTCACAATTGAGTGATCTACCCCCTTTCTCCCCACCCGCCCTCCTCTGCACGTTCTCAGTGCCCAGTGCTGATTCAAAAGAAATCCAACATTCACAATTAATTGATGCATCAAAAATATACGATATTGATTCATAAGGAAAATTCGTTCCCAGCGGATTCAATTAAAACAAAAAATAAATTGATAAAATTAAAACATTTCTATTGTATCCATGGGAAAGGGATTCAATGAAAATATTCCCAGTTTTTCTAGATTTTCAATTGTTAAATTTTCTTTGATAACGAAATTTACCTTGTTTTTCATTGGTTAAAATTTCAAATAATTATTTAATTCCTATTGTAAATTTTTATTTATTTTATTCGAGGAAACGCGTTACCAAAATTTATCTTATGCCATTTGATCAACAATTTCTTGTCGAGTGAATCAAGCGCCGATTGTCTTTTGGTGCTCAGGTGCCCTGTTTTAGCCTGAAAGCTACATTTCAACAGGGAAAGGCACATAGCAAGCCCGCAAAATCATTAAATTTATTGTGACGTTGGCCAAATTTTAATGAGTGAAATTATCTAAATTATTAATTGGAAACGATTAACTGCAAAAGAGATTATTAAGTACTTAGGATAATAGGAGGACTGTGTCATGTAAGCGGTACCCGTTTTAGTAAATTCAATGCATTTATTATTATTATTATTATTATTATTATTATTATTATTATTATTATTATTATTATTATTATTATTATTATTATTATTATTATTATTATTATTATTATTATTATTATTATTATTATTATTATTATTATTATTATTATTATTATTATTATTATTATTATTATTATTATTATTATTATTATTATTATTATTATTATTATTATTATTATTATTATTATTATAAGCTTTCCTTGCCTTCTGATAATTATTTCCCAACCGAAATTAATTAAAATATGAAAAAAATTTTTTCATATAAAATTTGGTGAGAAAATAACAATTTTTGCTACAAATTCAGTGCGCCATAAATCAAGTTAAAAACAATATTTCTGACATTTTTATGTAAAACGATGGAATAAAATTACCACTAGATAAAGCCATGAATGAATATTTCTAGGAAAATTATATTTTGTTTTCTCCTATTTCTAGCTTATAAATAATATGGAAACAGAATAGCTACCACTAAATATGCGAAACGAGGGGCCATAAAATTCAACTTACCAAACCTTAGCCTTCACAACATTGACGAACTCGTCACTCCTACGTTCGTGAAATATTTCGCCTATAATTTGACCATGATAAAAGATCAGTAAAATATTATTTAATCTAACCTTTGGTTCTTATCTGATAAGTTTGGCTGGGTGATATCCTAAATTCGACAGTTAGGAACATTAAATATATGTTCATAGTTGAACGATCTCATTCGTCAAGGTCTAGAAAATGAATAAATTTGCCGACATTAGCTGACATTATAATACAAAATCCCGCACAATCTCACTTACTAAATACTGCAACTATTTACAACGTTTCTAATAACATTTTCTATAATAAATAAAATCAATAAATTTGATAATTATAAGTAACTGATTATTGAAAGTCAAATATCATTAAATATTTGTGAAGAATAAAACTAAGCTTGTTGATATAATTTTATTTAAATACAAAATCTACCATTGTTTCATAATTGTTCTCAATTCTCACTTTAATATATTATTTAGTTATTGGCATCCTCCCTTCTTTAAAAAAGACTTAGGCCATTCAATATTCATAATACAAGGTTTTCCCGATCGGTTTTTTAATTCATAACTTCAAGTTGTGCCTGTTATTTGTGTGACTGTGACTATTTGATCAAATTCACTTGAAAAAAGCAGTACCGAAAATTCGTGAATATCAAAAACACCGATAAACAAAGGGTTATGTAACACACATAAAGGTTATAAATCAGCATGCATTAATTTGATTGGTTAGACACTTCTTACTCGAACTATGAAATGAGGTAAAATTGAATATTGATAATTAAATGAAATCCAAGAGCAATATTTTTGGTGACATAAATCATTTCTTGGTAGGTGATATTTCATATAATAATAATAATAATAATAATAATAATAATAATAATAATAATAATAATAATAATAATAATAATAATAATAATAATAATAATAATAATAATAATAATAATAATAATAATAATAATACAATAAAGTGATAATTTAAGCCTTTTGCTGCAAATAATGTATTTAATGAAAAATTTTCGACTATAAGATAGTCCTTGTCAATCTCCTGGAATTTAGCAGTGTTCTTCCCCAAAATACCTTTCAATCTTTCTTTTATTTCCTTTCTCTTAATTCTCATTGGTTGTAAATATAATGAATTTCTTTATTAAAAACTTTTAAAATTTTTTTACATTTAAAATTCCAAAATGACACAAACTAAAAATTTTTAAATTTTTTTATACAGCTTCTATAATTAGCTTCTAGAAGCCTAATAAAATATTTGAAAATATTCTAAATAAAGCCTCCACTAACTACTTATATATGCTATTTAAATATTTCAATAAATGTGTCAATTTTGATTTTCAAATCCTATTTTTTAAAATTTTCTATATTATTCTAATTTTTAATTTATTCTATTTTTTTAATTTCTTTATATATTGTCAGTTATTCTCAAGGTCAACGACAACAGATCAAATTCATGATTTCATTGATTTCTTCTTTAGTGTTGATCTTTGGCTGTCTGTTTATGATGAGAATTGCTTCTTTGAATCTGACATTTTTCGTTTGGATGTTTCCATTAGCTATGATTTCTATTGAAATATTTTTTCTTTCCTCTGTTGGCTGACACTGCCGGAGATGTCTGTCCAACGAGGATGTTCCACCAGAATCTAGATGTTCTTTAACTCTTTGGTGCAAGGTCCTGAGGGTACTTCCAATGTATATTTCATTGCATACATTGCACGTGATGCAATAGACGATGTTTATTCTAAAGCACATATCTTTCGGTGTCTGGCAGTTTTTCATTGTGCAATTGCTTTCTCTATTTATGTTGCCTGCCAGAGCCCTTCTCAATGTCCAAGATTTATGTGCTATCCGAATTGGAAGACCGGTACATTTAAGTTTTTTCAGGATCTTGAAGTCGAGTATGTCACTGATGAATGGAATATTCAGATAGAAATATTTCTGATTCCCTAGATCTTCTTGGGGTAGAATTAATTCTTTTTATGTCCTCACCTTGTTATCCGTTTCGGTGTAGGATTTTATTGAAATTTTATTGTTCATTAAAGTTTCCGTTTTTCTCCGTGCATCGATTGGCTATTCTTCGTTTCTCATTTCTCATGACATGTACTTTCTGTACTTTCTGTACTTTCTGTAAGTATGGATCTTTGGTGCATAAATATTTCTTTGCGAGTTGGTTTTCTGTAGAACCCGTATGTTGGAGTATTTGCTTCTATTTTAATTCTCAAATCCAATAAATTGAGGGATCCATCTTCTTCCGGATATTCGATTTCGAACTTAATATCTCCGTGAGCCGCATTGAATGTATGAAATATTTCCTCCACTTCTTTTCTGCTTTTGGTCGTGATGAAGATATTATCTACATATCTTGCATAGAAACCAATGGATTGTATGGTCCCCAGTGTCTGTCGTTCGAGGTTATCCATAAAGATGATTGCTAGCAGTCCTGATATGCGAGAACCCATAGGCTGACCTTTAACTTGTTTATAGATATTTTGCTCAAAGGTAAAATAGGTGTTCTCGAGGATAACAGTAAGTAGTTTGGTGATATTCTCGATATTCATTTCCTTTATTAACAAGTTGCTTTCTCTTAATTTCTTTTCTAAACATCGAATAGCCTGTTTTGGTTCGATAGATGTGTATAGTGATACGACATCAAGACTAAATGGGTATTTGAATTCTCTTTGACAAGTCATGTTATTATTTAATCTTGTCATGAGGCAGTCGCTGCTTTGAAGATGGTGTGGTATCGTGTCCAATAAAGGTTTCAAGATCTTTGCAAGGAGCCAACTTGTTTTAGTTGTTGGTCCATTTTTGTTGGACACTATAAGTCTAATTTTGATACCAGGACCCTCTTTGTGAGTTTTAATTAGGTGGTAGAAGTTAGGAAGATCAGAATTTTTTGTGACGAAGCTGTTGGTTATTCTGTTGTTGAGCCTCATTTCCAAAGCTATGGCTTTCCATACTTTGTTGATCTTCATTTCGATGGTGTTTGGTGACATGCGGCTGACTTCCTTGTATGTTTCGATGTTGCCGAGGTGTTCGTAACCAGCTTCACAGTAACGATTCTTCTCTATAATGCAAAATTCTCCCCCCCCCCCTGTCACTTGGTAAGTAAACGTACGGTTTCTTTTTAAGGGATTTTAATATTGCCTGTTCGTCTTTTGTTAGGTTTGAGAGATATGGTTTTCTTCTTTCCTTCTCAACTATCTCCATGATTTTGTGACAGACCTTTGAGAGTGTTGAATCTAATTCTGCATCAGGATTTGGTTGATAGAGTTTATCTGTGTTTATGTATACTGGGAGCTGGTTTTCGCTATTTTCATTTTCATGAGGTATTGTATTGTTCCATTTGATCTGGTACGCAATGCGACAAAGAGCTGTTTTGAAATTGAGGATGGCTGCTTCATCTATTTCTCTGTTTATACTGAACTTTGGTCCTAGTGAAAGTAATCCTTTTTCACCTTTGGATAGACAATTTGTGAGGTCGGTTACTAATTCTTTGTTCACTGTAATGCTTTCGTTTCCGTCCAGTGTTTCATTGTTCGTAACAAGGCCTGCTTTGAGCTCCTTTTTTCTCAAAAGGTGTTTGATTCTTTTGTCAAATCGCAGCGAATAATGTGCTTCTGCTGTCATGAAGGATTGTCTTTGTACCTCGTAGATCAATTCTTTTGGGTGGTTATTCAAATACGTTTTCAAAATGTTTTCTTAATTCTTTTGTTCCCGATGAGTTTCTCTGTACATACTTCTAATTAAATTTGTTAAAATATACTCTTTGATGTTTAATTTCTCTTGATGTTTTGATCTTTGTTGAGAATCTGAGGTAAGTGGATGTTATCAATTGTTGTAACTAGCGAAATTATACTGCCAAATAAATTTCCTTCACCGATGTAAGGAAGCAAAGATCTATCCTTTGTAGCGGAATTTTTCTCTCATTTCTAGATTTGCTTCTCCAGCTGGGCCATCATCTTCAAATTTTTTACATATTTTCTTACGTTTATCTTCGTTTCTGTATCTAGTTTCTGGAGATCATTTACTTCTCGTCGTGTTTCTAGTTTTTGATCATCACCTGCCAGACATTCAAAAGCTTCTATTATATTGTTGTATCCATCTGACAAAGCTTTAATTGCATCTGCTCTAGCTGGCCATCTAGTTTGGGAGAGAGATTTTTAAAGTAAATTTTTGGATGTCAAACAACGTTTAATAACTGTCCACCTAGATGTAGATGCA
>CAUHTR010000835.1:0-57500 GCA_959609185.1 Schmidtea polychroa | reverse complement strand
TCATTCCATAGGGGAAAGTTGATTTTCAGATAACATTGAAATAAAAATTCCATGTTGTCGATCAAAATTAAAAATTATAATAAAATTTGCCATTTGATGATTTTAATTAAGCGTTATTCCATTAGTCCAGCCATGGCCAACTGGTGGCCCGCGAAGCGTTTTGATGTGGCCCGGACACAATTTTAAACATCAAATCAATAATTGTCTTTTTTAGAATTCATATTCGAATTAAGCATGTTTATAATTTAAAAAATTGATTCTAAGTTTACTTGAATCGTAAAAACGAGTTATATTTATTTAAATGAATTTATTGTGGCCCGAGATAGTATTTTTCCGAAAATTTGGCCCTTCGATTGATTTGGGTTGGCCAACACTGCATTAGTCACTCATTCACATGCAAACATAGATAATTATGTATTTGGATACGTAATAAACACATAAACATAAACATGTTACTGATTTATATATTAAAAAATGTCCCTCGAACATCAGAGGTTCATTGTCATAATCAGGTAAGAATGTAAAACTATAAATTTTAAATTGCTTACTCAAATTAAAAAAATCATAAACCATATGATGTGAACGCTTGTGTTTTGAATGTGCTTTAAACTTCAGCATGTAAAATCTAATGTATATGGTGTTTTGTTTTAAACGATTTGTATGAATAAATTGTTATAATGAAATGTAAAAATTATTAAATTTAATAAAAAATGTTTTTTTGAATTTAAAATCTTTAATTTAAATCTTTAAATAATTTAAAATGTATGTTTTTTTACTTTTCCCCTTGATGATGACAGAGATTCTATGGAAATATAAATTGTCTAAGTGATGTTTGAGTGATGTTTAATAGAATTCATATAACCATAGATTTGAGTCTCAAGGTTTTAAACAGTGCGTTTATATATTTGGTAAAACAACAGATAGCAATCATAATTATTAACCCTTTGGAGTCAAATTTATCTGAATGCAAAGCACGTGTTGGTTGAATGGACTTCACAAGCAAACCATGAGGTTATAATGACTATTCGTAAACAAATACTTGCATAGTAAACATTCAAAGACTGGTATATTTGTGCATAATTGATATCGGGATCTATTTCTTCTATTAATCACACATAATACATGGGTGGGGCACAGAAATCCCTATAGACTCCAAAGGGTTTATGTTAAAAATTTAGGAGAAAGTTAAAGGTTTTCATGAATAATCGCCATTTTCATTAATACAAATTGAATCATTTGCTAATGTAATTTTTTATTTTCATATCACTTTTGTAAAACTGCAGATTTATTGTGTATTTCTCTAGACACAACTACTTATTCTTTATTCATTATAATTCATTTTATTCATTCTGCTAATAAAGATTTAATTCAATACTTGGCAATATACAATATTTTTAGTCTCCTGTTGATCATCAGCGATTATAAACAATGTTGAATGATCATCCTTCACCATTGACTGGCAGAACTGGCATACAAACTAAACGAAATAGTAAGAAATGTATCATTTTTATATGTTAGTCAACTTACTCGAATATATATGATAGGTTTTGGTGTATGGAACTATTCTTGTACATTTTTTGGTGAGTGCCAACCTTACTATTTTAATTCTTCTTGATACTAATTATTGGGAAAGTTATAACTATTGAGGATCTTTACGAATATGTTACGTTGGGTCAAATTGTGGAGGACTATATGTAAATTAAGGATACGGTTTGAAACCTTGTCACTAAAGTGTTGGCTTGAAAGTGACTAATAAAACCCATAATCCTTTTTCCTCCTGTGAAATGATCAAAAATGCAAAAGATAGCATATGCTAAAATTACAATAAAATTCGGTCTTGCTAAATTTGTTATTTCTTTCTTGGATTGCGTCGAATCGAGCATTTCCTTGCCTAAATCAGGTGACTTTTACTTTTATTTGCAAGTGTTTTCATCGTCAAATATTTCCTGTCACAGAACAGCAAGCCTATGAGTGACGAACAGGAAAAAGAGCACCTAAAGAGAATAAGGATAAATTCCTATTCTTTCGCGTATGCATCGGTCTGAGGATGCGCCTGAATGGAATGGAGAACAGAACAATTGCATATGTTTATTGTTTGTCTCTATAGAAATGAGCATCAAATGAATTGTTTGAAGAGGAAATTCAGAGAGAAATGCTAATAAAAATAGAATGCTAATTACAGTAAATTAATATTTCTTGTTGTCGTCGTGGGAAACATCAGTCAGGAATTTCTCTTACGTTTTTTAATTAACTTATTTTAGGATATTTATTAATGTAAGAGACGTTCAGGTAGAGAAATTTATTTTGACATAAAATCGTTGGGAAAACGTACGAAAGACGGCGGAAAGGCAGCCGCGTGGGCAAAGTGGGATTTAAGAAAAGAGTAACTAGAGAAAAGAGCACAAATTTCACATCAATTTTGTATAAATAATATTCAATGAAATAATTAACTATAAATTTTGACTTAATTAATATATAATGAATTCATTATTACATTAAATAATATATTTACACAGCAACATTTATTAATTAAAATTCAATATTTGCAACAGAACAGCCAATAACATTGATGCACAAATCTGATTGGACAATAAAATGAATTCATGACAATTTTCACACATTTCTGATACTTGAGCTTCAATAACATCTTTTAGGTCTTGGATATTCTTTGTTTTAATTGTGCATATGTTTGTCTTGGGAGGCCACAAATAAAGGATTTCAGAGGTGATAAGTTAAATGATCTGCAGCACAAATAATAGGTCTTGCACTGATAATACATTTGCCTAGGAATCTGTGATACGTAACTAGTAACTATCATAAGGTATTGAGGAATATATAAGCATATCTGAATAGCTTTTGCAGTTTATAAGAATAAACCATAAACCCGTTATACTCATCCACACATAATAATAATAATAATAATAATAATAATAATAATAATAATAATAATAATAATAATAATAATAATAATAATAATAATATTAATAATAATAATAATAATAATAATAATAATAATAATAATAATAATAATAATAATAATAATAATAATAATAATAAATAATATTTTATTTATTTTTTATTATAATAATAATTATAATGATAATACAGGAAATTGAAAAGGACTATCTTATAGTCGAAAATTTTTTCATTTGTAATAATTAGATTATTCGCAGCAAAAGGCTTAAATTATTATTTAATTGTAAAGATTTTTAATAATAAGAACAATTATGATAATAATTATAGTAATAATAATAATAATAATAATTATTATAGTAATGATATTACATTAGAGGCCAAGGACCAAATGTGAACAGTTCAGAGTATATTGCGTAATTCGATACAATGTGTTAGTTATTACGCAATATACATTACTATTTAAGAGTGATCACTCTGTGTTTATATTAATAAATCTTTAGATGGAACCAATTGTTGTAACTGGCGACCACGCCGAAAAATGTTCACACAATGACGACTCGAGGAGAAGGGAAAAAGTCTGCAAGAGACGCACTACCGAAACGTGCACAAGAACTCTTGGATATGGAAATTAGAAGATACGACGGCAGGTGTACCAAGGAAGCTGAAAAATGGATACAGGCAATTGATGATTGGATCGTTAGGAATGATTTGAAGAGGACAGAAGCATTCGATTTTCTCCTTTGCGATGAAGCGGCTACACTGTGGAAAAATTTCAAAACAGAAAAAACAACAGATAAAGCAGCTAAAGAGTGGTTTTCCGAAACATTTACAATTAAATTGACTATTATAGACAAGATTAAAGAACTTGCTGCAATTAGACAAGAGGAAAATGAGAGATATGCAACCTTCGAAATCAGGGTATTGAAATTAGTGAGTGAAGTTATTAATTCAGGAATGAGGGTAGATGAGATTGCCAATGAAATTATAACTGGACGCGTCAGAGACAGAAGATTAAAGGATGCTCTAACAATGAAACCATCGATGACAGCAGAAGAACGAAATCAACTGGCCAAAATTTACGAAAAAGTGGAATCAAAAGAAAAGACGGAAGAAATTATGGTAATAAAGAAGAGTAGTTACGCGGAAGCAACACGGAGAAGAAATTCAGAAACGTTTACAAGAGAAACAAATGGAAGTAACACCAATGTATTAAGAAGCCAAGGAAATTACAGAAGAGAGAATTTACCAGATAATTCGTATAGCAGAAATAACGAAATGAATCATGCAGTCGAACGGAATGTGCAGAGAAGGACACCAACGGTTTCGCTTAAACACATTGCCAAGAGATTATACAATCGATCTAGAGGCCTTCCTGATCCAAGAAACGGCGAATTACAGTCAGGCCAATGTTTTTGCTGTGGCGAATATGGGCACAGAAGATATGAATGTCCACTAAAAGAAAAATGTTTGATATGTGGTAAGGGAGGACATAATTTTCGTGATTGTTATTTATTAAGAAAGAAAGACCAACATAACTATGAGAACAAGAAAATGATAGCTTGTGTGCATGACGAAGAAAACGGAAGAAATTACTCGGATGATGCAGAAACAAGAGAATCAATTAATGATTATGCAATTCATGATGTGGAAACTGAAAAAAACACGAGGAACTCTATTGCATACATTTCGTCAATGGGGTTGTAAAGGAAGAAAATCGGAATGACAGAACAGAGGGAATGAGGTATGCGACGTCAGATGGAAGAGAATGGAGCAAGATGATGATAAATGATGTTGAGATTGAGATGTTGTGGGATTCTGGAGCTTCAATTACAGTGATGAATGAGGAAACATGGAATAAAATTGGCAGTCCACGTTTAAGCAGCAGTGAAATCAAAATATGTGGAGTTTTTCCAGGAACTCAAAAACCACAGGGATGTACAGAAGTAAATGTTTATTGGCACAATAAGATGAGGACTATCAAAATAATTGTTATTAAAAATATATTTCCAGGTTTTATTGGTGGGATAGATACTTTGAAAGCATTTGGAGTGCAGTTGATGGAAATTAACAATATCGAATCCGAAACAAAGATTAGCAATTATACTGATGACGAGAGAAGGCAAAAAGCAAAAAAGGAATTGGGAAGAAATGAATTGCCAACAATTAACAAATTATTAGATGAATTCGGGTCAATATTTATGGCAGCTAGATTTGATTTAGGATTCACAAGAATCGTAGAGCACGAAATTAATACATCTGGGAATCCAACAATGCAATTTCCAAGACGACAACCGATGCATCTAGAACAGAAAATTGAAGATATGATAAAAGAGTTAACAAAAGCTGGAGTTATAAGACGATGTAAAAGTCCATGGAGCTCTCCATTGGTTGTAGTAGGAAAGAAAGACGGCTCAATTAGAATGTGCGTAGACTATCGAGAATTGAATAAGATGACAGAAAGAGAATCTTTTCCTATGCCCAACATATTCCAATTACTCGATAACCTATCAGGATCTAAATTCTTTTCTTCTTTAGATCTTGGACAAGCATACTATCAGGTCGCATTAGCAGAAGAAGCACAAGAAAAAACGGCTTTTAGTTCCAAAGAAGGTCAATTTTGTTTCAATCGACTTCCATTTGGATTATCAACGGCTCCAGCAACATTTCAGCGATTAATGCACACGATGTTAGAGGGTATATTGTTTAATGGAGCAATTGTTTATTTAGACGATATTCTGGTATATGGCAAGGACCAGTCTGAACATGATGAGCGATTACGAGAAGTTTTCAAAAGAATAAAAAAAACAGGACTAAGAATAAATCCGGAGAAGTGCGAAATTTACAAAACCAAATTAAAATTCCTTGGTCACACCGTCAGTGAAGATGGAATACAGACAAATTCAGAGAAGATCAAGTCAATTACAGAAGCGACGAAACCACAGTGTGCTAAACAACTTCGATCTTTTCTAGGTTTGACAAATTACTATAGACGATTTGTCAAAGATTATGCTAAAATAGCAGCACCCCTACATGCAGCAGCGTCAAGTTGTGATAAAACAATCGAATGGTCAGAAAATTGTGAAAACAGTTTTAAACAACTTAAAGAAGCCTTAACACAAGCACCTATTCTTGATTTTCCTCGTATAGAGCGTAAATTTATATTGGATACTGATGCCAGTTTTGAAGCTATTGGAGCAGTCTTGAGTCAAATAAAAGAAGACGGTTCAGAAATAGTTATCGCATACGGTTCAAGAAATCTGACGGCCCATGAAAAGGGATACTGCGTAACAAGGAAAGAGTTATTGGCATTGCATGAATATGTTTTATATTTTAGACAGTATTTATACGGGAAAGAATTCGTGGCTCGAACAGATCACAAAGCTTTAGTATTTATGAACACGAATAAAAAAGCAATAAGTCCACAATTTCAGACATGGATGGCTAATCTATCGGAATACGATTTCCAATTGAAATACCGGAAAGGTGAAGAACATGCAAACGCAGATGGATTATCAAGGATCGAGGGTAGTTTATGTGCACAGTGTCAGACAGCACATGTACAACATAAACAAGAAAGGTCAAGAGTAAGATATATCAATTTGATACAAAAAACACAGACAATGTTAGAAATTATGGAAGAACAGAAGAAAGATAAATTGTTCCAGGAAGTGATGGAAATTCTTAAGAATCAGATAGATTTTCGGAAGGAATCGTTTCTAAATAGTTTTTTATTCAGATATAAAGATCGGTTAAAGATATCGGATGATATGCTTGTATTGGAATCAGATAGTGATAATCCCAAAAAGCTATCAATCTAAACTAGTGATTCAAATACATGAAGATTTATGTCACGTTGGAATTAAGAAACTGTTTCATTATTTGGAAGGGAATTTTTTCTGGCCGAAAATGCAAGAAACCGTTAAAGAGATAGTAAAACGATGTGTCACATGTGCAAGACGGAAAATAGACCAAGGGAGGACAAAGGAAATTTTAATTCCACACGAAAGTTCTGAATTTCTAGAACAGATTGTGATGGATGTTGCTTTCATGGAGAGAACTTCAACCGACAAAAAGTATGTTATCGTTATTATTGATAGGTTTAGCAAATTAGTAAGTTTAACGGCTACAGCAAACCAAGATGAAAAACTATTTTGAAGACGCTAATGAACAATTGGATTTACAAATATGGTAAACCTCAAAGTATATTGACAGACAGAGGGCGAAATTTTGAAAGCAAATATTTTAAGGAAAAATTAGAACAACTTGGAATAAAGCAAGAATTCGCCTCGCCATATCAACATCAGTCGAATGGCTTAGTGAAAAGAGCTATCAGAACAATGCGAGATTTACTTGTGACTACGATGAAAGGGGGCTGTGCTGAAAAACAGTGGCACGAACTGCTGCCTCGAATTGAATTCAGTATAAATGCAACTTATCAAAGTTCTACAAAATATTCACCATTTGAGATAGTATATGGACGGAAAATAACGTTACACGCTAATTCTAGACTCAAACATCAAGTACACGATATTTCGGAAGAAGCACAAAAGAATAACAAGCAAGCTGCGCAAAAGATGAGAACATTTGATAAAGACAAAAGAATTAAACGACATTTTGAAGTGGGGGAGGAGGTACTAGTAAGACGAGAACCACATAGAAGAAACAAAAATGATATTCAATATGATGGTCCATATAAAATTCTTAGATTTATTTCAGATCATCAAGTTGAATTGCAATATCCAGATACGAAACGGCACCGACGAATCGAATGGTTAAAGAGATGGCATCAATCTTATGAAGGGGAGAGTAATGATATTACATTAGAGGCCAAGGACCAAATGTGAACAGTTCAGAGTATATTGCGTAATTCGATACAATGTGTTAGTTATTACGCAATATACATTACTATTTAAGAGTGATCACTCTGTGTTTATATTAATAAATCTTTAGATGGAACCAATTGTTGTAACTATTATTATTATTGTTATTATTATTATTATAATTATAATTATAAAAATACTAATACTAATAATAATAATAATAATAATAATAATAATAATAATAATAATAATAATAATAATAATAATAATAATAATAATAATAATAATAATAATAATAATAATAATAATAATAATAATAATAATTATAATAATAAAATGAAATATACTTATATATTATAGTAATAATAATAAAATATATTTAATCTACTGATATTTGTAAATAGGTAATTTGATTGAAAATATTTTTGTGTTACTAAAACAGTAAAATCGTGAATTATTTCCAAAACCTTCAACATTAAACATTCGCCTAAGCGTTGCCCCCTCCCTGAAATTCACTATCAGTTACCCAACAAAAACCCTAATAATTAAAATATTGTTAGTTAGGATTTATATATGATCAATTCCATCACCATAAGCTTAATTGGGTTGATATCTTTATATGCCCGACATGTAAAACTTACCATAACCAACCACATTCTGATTTCTTTCTTCTACATAAGGACCATCTTAGTCAATTTATAACTATTTATAACTGAAAGTATAGAATTCGTAAATAATTACCTGATATCTTTCGTAACTTGAGGGGGGTACGACCTTCATAACATTTTGAAGTATGGTCTTAGTAGTTTTCCTTCTTGGGATATTAAATATAATTCTAACTACCACGGAAAAATTTATATCATTGATAGCACATATTAATAAATTATCAGTTAGGTTTATTGATAGTTATCAATTCATTAGCGCAGTGCTCTTCAACCTTTCGCAGTCGTCGGAACCCTTCCAAAAACTTTCGCAGTCGTCGGAACCCTTCCAATAAAAATTTCCCCATGTATATGTGGGCATGTATATATGTATTTAAATTTAAATAAAATCGATTTTATGACAAAACTAAACTTATCAAAAAACCTCCAAAAGAGGTTAAAAATGTTGGGAAATTTCGAAAATTAATTAAAATTATGAAAAACTTAATAAATAGAAATAAAATTCATACATATTTTAATATAAAGTTATAAATGAAATGTTTAAATATATAAAAGTTGAATGTTTAAATATAAAAGATTAAATTTAGAAAAAATGTTTACATTTTAAGTTTAATACATTTTTAACCCTTTTTTTCTACCTTTAAATCACATACTTAATATTTAATATTTAATAAAAAATAACATACCTGTATTTACACTAAATGAAATAAATTAAAACTCAAAGTTATTTTTTTTAAATAATTGTACTTTTTGCAATAAAGGCAGATAAACAAATTTATTTTAATAAACACTTTTTAATTAAATATTAACTTTTAGTTAAAGATTAACATAAAACACATCCACCAGTTAGAAACTAAATTAAATACACGTCAAATTTCACATACGTATCACAAAACCAAGGTAACTCCCGCATCCTATGATTATAAATTTATTTTTAGAAACTATATTCAAATTTCAAAGGATTATATATTGAAATTTAAAGAAAAAATCGAATTATTCTCAAATATTTTTGATAATTTATACTTTTCTTACATTTTTAGTAAATAAAAAAAATTTCAATGTCATTGTAGCATTTCATAAATTTTCAAGGCGTAAAATTTTACAACAGAAAATTTTCAATGTATAAAATATAAATTATTATATGTTTATTTATATTGAAAACTTTTTTTATAAGAAATCATAAAATTTGTTCGCGGAACCCATAATTTTTTATACGGAACCCAAGGGTTCCGCGGAACCCAGGTTGAAGAACACTGCATTAGCGCATCATTAGATAATGCAGCAAGAACACTTTCCAACTTCCCTCTGTCTGATTCTGTATTCACTGGTTCAATAATGGGCTGTAAAGGTATCTTTCCTTTTAATTTCGTAACAAATTTGGAAATCTTGGAAACAGCTTTTGAATTACCTCCAATTAGGCCTGGAGGGATTGAATCACAATATTTGAGAGCTCAGCAGTTCTGGAATGAGAATAATTGTAATAGCTTGTTAGATTATATGATGATCTACTTGAAGTTAGATGTCTTTCTTTTTGCGGAATTTTTCCAACAATTTCGTTCTTAGAGTATTACACAACGGTTTATATCCCTTAAACGTTTACGGAATCCCAGAAATGAGTTGGGCTACTGCTTTAATGACATTGAAAGAACCAATTGAATTACTTACTGTATAAATGTATCATTTCTATGAAGGAGGAATCAAAAACATTATGTTAAAACCTCTGATGATACAGACTTGTTGTGTATTGATATTAATAATCTCTATGGTTGGGCTTTTAGCCAAAGTCTTCCTTTCGGTGATTTTAGTTGTGTAATTAATATTCTTGATTCGGTTTTGGATGAGTGTGTGAGCACAGATATTGAATGGCTTCCATATGGTTACACTATGGAAGTTGATATCGATATTCCTGAAAGTATAGAATGGTTTTTGGATAATTTCCAAATGGCACTTAAAAAGATGTGTCCACCAGATTCGAAAGTTGAGAAGTTGATGTTCACACATTATCCGAATAAGAACTATGTTCTTCATTGGAGATTTCTCAAAATGTTTGTTTCTCTTGGTGTTAACATTGCTAAGATTCATAGGGCTAAAGGTTTAAAAAGGCTATGATCTATAAAGACTACATCGATACAAAGGCTTCTTTGATAGATGATTCGACCAATAATCTAGATAAGAACTACTTTAAACCTTTTAATAATAGACTTTAATGGAAAATCAGTGGAAAATCTTAAAAAACGGATGAATTCGAAATTATGTAATTCTGCTGAAAAAATGATTACATATTTTTCAAAAGTGAAAATGTGAGCCCGTCAGATACAAACTAGGGGAAGGGTACTGTAGTTATATAATATTACTTTGCGTGACCATGTTATTATGTCATAGTATATACCGACACGTGCTGTTACTACCCACACACAAAGTTACACGTATGACAATTATGGTCTCACTATAGTGATCACTGGTTACTAAAAGACCTCACGTAGTGACCAATCGATGACCACACGTACTGACAAAATGATGACCCAACATACTGACCATAGTCACTAGTTACTGACTACACATACGTAACCTTTGTAAGACTACCCTATCCCAATCCATCGACTCCTACTCACACTACAGTACAACCCACCAAATGTGAGAACCCACTACGACAAATACTAAATTACAATACGACTACCAATGACCACGGCAGCGACTACTACTACTACTACTAATAGTACAATTTCTATGTATTATAAATGGAACATTTCCTTTGTTTTATAACTTTCATATCGTTTGCAAATCATATATTATAAATTGCCAAAATTTTCTATTGTTAATTGAAGGGTACGGCATGATGGTATCCTTAAATGGTCTGACTAATAATATCAATTATTATTTAATGCTTTTTTATCATTATTGCATTTTATATCAGTAGGTGAGAAAATACCATGAACTTTTATGTACAAATCATTAATCGATTTTTATGAAAATTTCAATTTATAATAATTTTTGAAACAAGGTAGGCTGATTCAATGTGTAATAAAAATAAATATTAAAACTAAATTTTTGTAATAATAAAAAAGTCACTCATACTTGAATTTATACCAAACGACAAAATCGAAAATTGAAAGGTGAACTCACCACTTAACCGCCAGTCTCATAAAATAATAATAATAATAATAATAATAATAATAATAATAATAATAATAATAATAATAATAATCTATTCGATCAAAAATTTATAAAATGATTGACCGATTTATATGAAAATTTCAATTTAGACTAAACAAATCGTGCTGATTAATATTAAAATATTTATAAAATAATTTTTGAAACTGGGATTTAAACCAATCAGAAAAGAGTTCTCATTTTTAATTTCCACCAATAAAATTATAACATTTAACCATATAAATTGGTGTCGCAAAATTTTTTTAATTACTTTTAATTTTGATTTTCAAGATGGCGGCTGTAGTTATGGCTATTTTGTGTGTAAATTATACACTTAATTAATTAAAAAATTCTACTTAAGATTTTTCTTTATTTTTTACTTTGTATTAATTACTTTTACCTCAGAATTTTTCTCTAATGAGGCGGGCTTTATTGCACGTACATATTCTCATAAAAGACATTGGAAAAAAATTCCAAAAGACAAATTGTGCTTTGCAAATTATTTTATTTACTCTGGCATTTATTTATAAAATTCCTTTAATCTTCAAAAATGCCTTTTTCCGGTTATGGAGTATACGAATTCCTAAAATTTTTGAAAGAAAAAAGGCAACAGTATGTTTTTTTTGTAATACTGTAAAATTTCAATACAAAAAGTACAAAAATAAATATTATATTCAGATTATAGTTTTTCACTGAATGATTCAAATTCTCAAATTTTTTCGGAATTTAATATTTAAATTTACAACATTTTCAAATTGAATCTGCACCAAGCTGATTATTTGAATGTCACACTTTTGTGGCAATTTTGTAATTTGTAGGAAACTATGTCGACTTGAAATTAATTCAAAATTATGTGCTCATTTTTCAATTTCTCTGGTTTTGGATAAATCAGGATGTATTTTATACATGTTGTTATAGCTACATTCTCTATAGTGGTGGCTGGCGTGTAGAGCAATTGCTCACTCGGCAATTTAATGAGTTTCTCATCATATTTTGGAAATTTATTTTAGCCATTTTACAAATGGCTTTCAGGTAAGAGGCTTGAATTTTGATCCATATTGATCCATGAGATCGTTATTCAAGTTCTTAAATATTAATTTTTATTGATAATATAATTATAAATTATTTTTAATTAATTTTCAGGGTTTTTTAGGAATTTTTTGAGATTTATTTTTAAGTATTTTGGAATTATTTCGAAAAAATGTGAGTCATATATTTTTAATTATTATTAAATAAATCAATCACCAAAAATATGTATTTTACTAAATCATTTTGGGAAAAATCGCCTATTATGAATAAAATAATTTTTTTAATTGTTTGTAATTTTTTTTCTGACCTCAATATGAGGGGCTTTTTTCAGGAAATCAAATCTGGATTGAAAAGACATTAAACCAAATTCATCTGCTCATGATAATTTCATTAAAAATATATTTAAAAAAATTTTTCCACTATCTTTTTTTTCTAAAAATTGTCTAAAATAAAGTTATTATAGAAACGTATCTCAGCGGTGCATTTCTATAAATCGAAAGTTTGTATATGTTTTTTTGGTATTTGTGCTTGTGTGTAGTTTTTAATTTTTCTTCCACTTTTTAGATTTCTATAGTATAAGATGTATCTGACTGCATTATAAATGAGAACATTAGTGTGAAATCAAAGTATGTATGTTTCTATGATGTAAGATTATTGATTTTTTGATCTCAGTGGCGTTTGGTGTATTATAGAAAGAATTGGATAATAATAACTAAAGCATTTTTCAGTTAATGTAAATTGTATGTATATAAATAATATTTATTTTCGCTTGTTAAGTTGAAATTTACTATTAATTACAAAATTAAACTTCGAGGTTTATTATAGAAATCACAATATAAAAGATAAAATAAACATTTTTGGTAAAGTATTTCTCTGACGAAAATTTAAGAGGGTATCAATTATGTCAAGGAGTATGGTGATTGAAAAAAATACCACCAGAAAGAATAATTTGATATAAATAGAGGAATCAAAAACGATAGGCATGAAATAAATATAATAAATATCGATAGTATAAAAAACATTCATTGCTTATTATGAATAATAAAAGATGGAAACAAACAATTGATGTGAAATGTAAAATCTTTACAAATACTCAGAGGTAATTCATTTTGTTACACTTTCATCAAATAAGTGAATATTAAAACAAATATATTTACTGTATTAAATGACGCATTTTTAATAAAAACACTAAAACGCCAAATAAACAAAATATAATTCAAAGAAATTATCCTCATCATCAGTCGGCCATCATAATCTATGTTAACAGTTATACTGCCCTCCTTATCAAATAGACCGTAACTGACAAAACTACAAAAATCGAGTTAGAGGCGTCAACTGTATGCAGTTGCAATTAACCTAGTCAGAATTTGCTAACTGCATTTTAAACTGCATCACTAGGCCTAGATGCAAACAAATATAAATGGATGATTGGTTTAGGTTAACTGGTTGGCAGAATTGAAAACACGTTTTGTTATTTATCTCCTAAGTGTATTTTTGCAGTTACGGTCTATTTGATAAGGAAGGCAGTATATGCGGAAACAATAATAATATAATAGCTATGATTTAATGAGTTGATTACATAATTTCAATAAATTCGTTACTGATTGAATCGTTAATTGTAGGGGATTGTGATTTAATCACCAATGCCTCACATAAAATACTTTCCCACTCATTAAAGTTTCTATATAAAATTTTAAAAACTTTTAAGTCATTTGTCCCTTTATAAATTTTCCAAATCTCAATAATATGACTCACGACTTTCAATGGGCTATGTTCCTGAACCCGTGTGCGGAGATGACGCCTCTCTAATTTATTTATAAATTTTTTGCCACTATTTTAAATATATTATAATTACTTAATGGTTTGATGACAGAAAACTTAAAATCTTACCGATATGTAATAACTAAAACATTTTAAAGGTTCATCAACATTAAATGAACTGTAATTTTCATTGTTTTCATCAGGCGCAATCAAAAAACGATAAATGATTTCATTAGTCAATTTTTGAACAAAACCATTCGAATATCCATTTTTATTCAAAAGAGAAATGAGCTTATGTATACTTTTGCTAGATTTTTCGAACTTGTATCCGTTCGCTTTCTATATACTTCTGTTTTAAAACCATTAACCGTTACAAAAAATTCTAAAAATGGTACATAAAAATGGAAGACAAGAATTAACTTCTCCTTCCAATGTAAACTTTATATTGGAATGAAGCCCGTTAATATAATTTTAAAAAGGAAAGAAATCATCTTAGGTCTTCAGATTTGCATTCGCTAGGAGAGAGGAGCTGAGTGTGAGAGTCACATAGGTTATGTCAATATAAAACTGACTATAGTAAAGGGTATTTTGGCTTTTGTTAAAAAGACCACGATGCAGGGTGTTACATAAGTTTTGTTAATGTGAATAAAGCAATGTTGCGAGACTTGCAAAAAGCCTAGAGTCGGTGGAAAATCATTGGCCTAATTTTCTATGGGCTTTATAGGTTCATTATAGTCTCGGGCATAAATTCCAGTTTATATAATTCATTTTCAAAATAATGTTTGAATTTTGTTTTTTCAACGCAACTTATACGTATAGCAATATCTATGAGAGCCATTTCCCACTCACTATTCAAATAAATGTGATATGGAAATTCGACATTAAACTTACCAAAATTGTTATCATTATTTGGAAGAATAAAAGGAGTATTACTTAGTAAAATAATATAAAACTGATTTTCTTTCATAATATTTATTTAATCAATTGATTTTCAGATATCCAAGCTGGAGTTTCATAATCATGTCATTTAACATAGTATTGTTTTTATTTTCTATCACTTTTGTTTTTTCAAAATCTTTTAAATTCTGAAATTTGTCAGTGGTGGAATGACTTGGAGTTTTTGTTAGTAGAATGTACCAATGACTTGATTGCTTTCATGATCAATTATCACATATATGACCAGATTCTGCTTGGTATCTGCTTATTGTTATCAAATATTAATTTTATCTCGTAATCTTCACATATCTTGATAAGATCAAATACTTATTGGGTAAATAATCAGAAGCTTATTAGAGAGAAATGGTGCATAATTTGGTGTACGTTTTAGACATCGAAATGTGGTTGTCACTAATAGTATGTTGGCTATTCATATCACATCAACCTATGACCTCGAGTTCCCTAAAACATCCAAATTGCTCAAGGAACATTCTATGAATAAAAAAGTACATTCAATAAAAATTGATAATTTTGAAAATTGGACTTGATGGAAACCATACTTTTATTATTATTATTATTATTATTATTATTATTATTATTATTATTATTATTATTATTATTATTATTATTATTATTATTAATATTATTATTATTATTATTATTATTATTATTATTATTATTATTATTATTATTATTATTATTATTATTATTATTATAATTATAATTATTATTATTATTATTATTATTATTATTATTATTATTATTATTATTATTATTATTATTATTATTATTATTAATATTATTATTATTATTATTATCATTATTATTATTATTATTATTATTATTATTATTATTATTATTATTATTATTATTATTATTATTATTATTATTATTATTATTATTATTATTATTATTATTATTATTATTATTATTATTATTATTATTATTATTATTATTATTATTATTATCATTATTATTATTATTATTATTGCTATCATTAGTAATATGAGAAAATCGAAAGGATGTCAGTGGTGAAAATCATCCATTAAAAGGAAAATTTAAATGACAAAAATGAGAATATCATTATTATTAATAATTCATTAAAACAAAAACATAAATTCTTTGCGTTACGCGGGAGTCTGGGAGGGATGTAGACAAAAATTGCTTCGTTAAATGCTATTAATATTAATTATCCAGTTTAATAAATTTACTTTGTCAATGAAGAAAGTTTCATATAATTAAATTAAGTTAATGATTTTGTTTGAATCAAGGATAACGTTCAATGACCTTCTAATGAACGTGAAATGTATTTAATGAACGCAGCCGTTCATTTATTTAATAAGCTTCTTCCTTGACCTAAAATGCTCACGTAAGTTGTCTACCGGCGGAAAACGACATCAAATGGAATGATAATACTCTCTGCTTTATATCATATAATTAGCTAGTGTTTCTACAGTCCCATCCAATCACATCTCCTCATTATTCTATATATGTCGACAGTTGGGAAATTCTTAATTTAATATGTCTACGCTTTGTTTAAATTGCCTTTTCCTATTTCACTTGTTGCCCTTGTATCAGGGCGGCCAATTCATTTTGCAAGGAAAATGCGTCGGATACGACGGCTCGTTTTGTGACTCAATTTTCCCGAACAGTATTTGCGATCCCGTGAAAAACGAATGCATTTGCCCAGAAGGATTTGTCGTTGTAGAAAACAATGGTCACGCTATTTGCACCACCCGTAAGTAATATTTTGCAATTAATTATATTTTATCTTCATATATTATCATAATATTATTTTGTTTTTTTACATGAGACTTTAATTAATTTTAATCATTTTTTTATTTAATAATTTCATGTAGAGGTAAAAATATATCGAGGTAATTTTTCCTTTTTTTGTTCTTTTATGTTACCGTATTTATTTTCTCCCCTCCGAAACGCAAACATGAAATATAAGGAATAAAATTAATTCAAATTTTGAAAATATATAAATATATATAATTTTAGTTTATTAATATTTATAAATATCGATTTTTCTCTATCGAATGATGCATAATTTATCCAGTTCCATTAAGCGCTTTTTACCTGCTAGTCTATGTTAAAGGCTTATTTTAACTGAATTTCACTTATTGATTTGAATATTTGACTAATAGTCATGGTAACGGTAAATTAATTATATAAGTTTGTGATATTGTTTATTAGGTCAGTGTACAATGAGTTTAATTAATTAAATTTAAAATTGACATAAATGTCGAATAATTAATTACATAATTAATAATTACATAATTAATTAATTAATATAAAAACTATTTTAATCAATTATTTGATAAACAAGAAAGTGTTATTTGACTATTTAAAACACTTGATAAAGGCAATGCCGAAAATTTGTGCTGCACAGAAAATGAATTTCCTATTTTTTGTCACGATGAAAATAAATAAAATATCATAATAATAATAGTAAAATTCATATTTAAAACATAACTATATTAAATTAAAAATTTTATTAATAATAAAAAATTAAAATATCTATCAAAAACATTAAAAAATTATTATTGACTGTTTATAATATATAAATTGAGACAGTTATAAATGAAAATATTATTTCTAACAAACTCACTGTGACCTTGATGTATGATTCCATATGCAATAATATGATATAATTATACATATCTTTGTCAGATTATGATACTGGACCCTACTGAATAGATCCTGTTTCTGAGGATGTCTTATTTTTCATATAAAACAAAGCATTTCTTCAAACACATTCATATTATCTTCGTTATAACTCATCCAACATTGAACTTTAACCTACAGTTCGAGCATTATTGATCCAAATCTCTCATATCCGCCAGTAGCACCCTCCATGAAGTCTGCCGGCATGTATTTGCAACATAACTGTCAGCGATTTTATCACATAAACTTTTCACCTAATTCATGACTTCCACGGGATAGGTTTCATGAAAATACCAAGCTGACGTTTTCCATTCTACTTTTAAAGTAGTCATTGATTTCCGTAGACAAATTAACCTTGAAAGACTTGTCTATTGACAAATCAAGAGTCCGGAAATAGACAGTCATTCCTGAGGAATCATTATTTGATTTATTTTTCTCTTTGTAAGAAAGTTCTTCATGTCTTACGGGAGGTGAGTGCTTGCTGAATCCCAATATATAATCTATATAGATAATTCTTACTAGAACTTATTAAGAACCAGTACGGGCATTCCGGTTCTGAATCCCATCACTGATTTGGACATGCCTAATACCTTCTCTAATATTACAAGAACTTGCTTATTACTAGATTTTTTAGTTAAATTTATAACTGAGTGCCCAAAGAGTTTTACAAAGTGCTCACTGCTAAATAAAGTCTGTATGAGAGAATTAGGAATGTCTGATTTTAAAATCTTATCAAAATATTTTGATAATTGTTTTGAGCGTGTGATATGTGAAGCATTATTGATAAGAACTTTTAATCCTAAAATCAATGTGCAGAATGCAGTGAATACGTGTGATGTTGAATGTCTTTAATTAGGTTTTTGTATGTTGATGTATATTGAATAATTAGTTATGTTAAATAATTAAAAAAAATAATTAAAATAATATTTTTAATAATTTTAAAAGTTTAAATATAATTGATTATTTAAAATTGTTTTTAAAAAGAATGATTATTAAAAATTTTTATTTATAATTTAAAATTTATATATATTTTAATTTGTATATATTATCAATATAGTATAGTTATTCATCCGTCGTGAATGTAGGTAACCTGATGATGATGATAGTGATGCTATCGAAATATATAGTGAAAAAGATGTACGAATGGCGATTTTTATTAATAAAATCTTTACCGAGTTTATTTGAATAATAATAATAATAATAATAATAATAATAATAATAATAATAATAATAATAATAATAATAATAATAATAATAATAATAATAATAATAATAATAATAATAATAATAATAATAATAATGATAATAATAATAACCGAGGCCGCAAAATAACCGTCTTACGGAGAGTACTTATACTAATTAATCAACAAGGGAAAATGTAACAATTAATTTCAGCAGATATCAAAGCCGGGGTGAAGAGGTGAAAATGACATTCAGTCAATTGTTTATCACGAACAGAAAACAATTTTAAGGAAATTTTGACTTTCTGTTGAAAGAAATCAAATCAAAACGTATTCAATTAGGATTTGTTCTCGCCCGCATCACGGAGGTTTTAATGAGGGTTTTAGGATTTTCAGGCTGTAAATTTATAATTTATAGTAGACAGGAAGTTTGTTTTTAATAGCATTTATAATTAAATTAATGAAGATGCTTTTGATCTGTACTTGAATCGTTGCCTTTTTGTCTCTTTGCTATTTTGCCTCAATATTTATTAGTAAACATATTTTGAGTGCTTCCTAGTTATGTAATAATTATTCTCGAGAAATAGTCAATGATCCCAGGTCCAATTGGTACTCTACCTTCATTTCCAGTTGCTCGCCAAGCACCTTGTAGTGAAGTCGATATAAAAGTGCAAAAAGTTTGAAACAATAAGTGAAATGGCTAAGCTTGGAGAAGAGTAATTCCTACTGTAAGCACTAAAATGCACAAGAATTTGAGTGCAACTTTACCAAACGTCATTCGATAACAAATCAATAACAAATCAATAACAAATCAATTACAAATCAATAATAAATCGATAATAAATCGATAATAAATCGATAATAAATCGATAATAAATCGATAATAAATCGATAATAAATCAATAACAAATCAGTAGCAAATCAATAATAAATCAATAATAAATCAATAGCAAATCAATAATAAATCAATAGCAAATCAATAACAAATCAATAATAAATCAAAAATCAATAACAAATCAATAACAAATCAATAATAAATCAATAATAAATCAATAATAAATCAATAACAAATCATTAACAAATCAATTACAGATCAATAATAAATCGATAATAAATCAATAGCAAATCGACAATAAATCAATAACAAATCAATTACAGGTCAATAATAAATCAATAATAAATCAATAATAAATCGATATATTGTTGAGAATTTCCATTTGAATAATTTGTAAATGAGGAGCGAGAATGAAATAAACAATTAATAATTGTTATTGAACTGAATTCTAATAATTCCTAGCAAAAAATACATAAACAATAATTTAAACAAAAAAACATTCAAATTGCGCAATTAATAGAAATATCATAAAAATAATTAAGTCATAGAAAATGCAAATTCGGTAAGAAACTTCACGATAAAAAGTACAAAAGTGTTGAGAAATTTTCATATTCAATCCGTTAGCATTTGATGGTTACTGCCTGTCCGTTACTCCTTGAAGGAATCTCATACATTGTTTCAACAGTTCTCCGCCGCTGGTAACTGAGACCCGGCAGGCCGATTGACAGATGAATGAGCATTTCGTCAGGACTAGTCGTAAATTTCAGAGAGGAAAAAAACACTCATAAAATTGACATTTATTGTTATCGGAGGCTGGGTCATAACTGTGGGTTTCAGGGGTCCACCATCCGTTTGAACCGTGAGGGATTCTGCATGCTGATTGAATGAGTTACGGCGTTATTGAAATACTGCCCCTATTAATAACGGATCATCACAGCGATCACATAAATTTCTGATCGCAAACTTCTTCAGGAATGATCATAAAATTATTTTATTGACATTGGAAAAATTCTGTTTAAGTTTTCCCCTAAATTTTTTAAATGACCAATTATTATTATTATTATTATTATTATTATTATTATTATTATTATTATTATTATTATTATTATTATTATTATTATTATTATTATTATTATTATTATTATTATTATTATTATTATTATTATTATTATTATTATTATTATTATTATTATTATTATTATTATTATTATTATTATTATTATTATTATTATTATTATTATTATTATTATTATTATTATTATTATTATTATTATTATTATTATTATTATTATTATCATCATCATCATCATCATCATCATCATCTCTATTCAGTGCTCACTGACCTTCGTTGCACGGTTGATAGAGAGTGTATCCATGTGGATCAAAGCATTTGTCACCCAGGAACTGGAAGATGTATTTGTAGCTCTGATTCAGTATACGCCCCCCTTGCAAATGGATGTCGTTAGCTTTTGTTTGAATTGAATATTGAAAATATTTATCTCACTCTATTTTACTTTCATATTTTTAATTTTATGTTCACCATAAAGTTGTGACTTTTTACACTCTAGCTTCAAATTTGAAACAATTCACGAAATGATTGTTTCTGGTTTTATTAATTGGTATTTGACCCGAGTCGAAGTGCGAAATGATCTAATAGATCCAATAAAGTTTTATGGTTTCATGGCTCTAATTAGGTTAGGTATTAACCTGGTATGGATGACATAGAGGCGCATCCTTTACTGCATAAAGTACTGTAATATTAGTAATAACAACCTAATGGACCCCCCATATATTTGGTGCTTTTATTCTTTTCAATTTATATTTCAGGATGATTCAAGGAAGAATATGAATACATCCTTATTATTAGGCTCTGTCCCTTTTCACTAAATATGCGTTGCACACTTGTGAGAATTTTTAGAATGCTGAGGATTATAAATGAGCTCGAAATGAATCTATCATTCAAGAACTCAATTACCTATAGGATACTCCTAGATTGGGGGGGATGAAATGGATCTAACAGTCAAGAACTCAGTTACCTATAGGATAATTTAATAATAGTTATTGGGCAACAAGTGTCCCCATAGGTTTAAAGAGAACCTAATGCTCAAGCTTTCAGCTTTTGGATGTTATATGATATTGGTGGTTGTGAGAGACATTGTTGCCTTATGCTAGTTGCCTTATGCTAGTTGCCTTATGCTCATGATATATCTGATAATTCGATATCACTGTGCCCAACGCTTCTATTTCAGTTTGGTGTGAGCCTATCGTATTCCTGATTGTATTATCCTTCCTGTCCTATGTACCTAAGGTTCCAGCAACCAGTACCAATATGGCTGTCTTATATTTATGGAAGTTCCCATTTGGTCACCAACATATTTGTATTTCAGAACAATTTTATCTCTTGCCTTAGTAAAATTTTCTGTCATTGTTTTGCTTATTTTATTCATTTCTATCCCCAAATTTATCCCAGCTCAAATAATTGATTTCAATTTTTTAATTATAATTTGTTTATGAAAACCTTTTGTTGTCTTGTGAATCTCTTTATTTAAAAAGAGAAAAAGTCAAAGATTTCCTGGCTTGGTGGCAATAAATCTATCAAATCTGTAATTATGTCATTGAGCACATGTGAAATGCTGACAAATTCATCATTTTCCCTTACTTTCTCCTTCGATAAAATAAACATTTTAATTTTGGTATTTTGTTTATTTAATGTGAAATTAATAATAATAATAATAATAATAATAATAATAATAATAATAATAATAATAATTAATTAATAATAATAATTAATAATAATAATTAATAATAATAATGATTAGGAAGGGTTGAAAAGCATTCAAATGTATGAAAACAGAAAACGTTATTTATATAATTTATAATAATTATTATTATTATTACAAAGCTTGACTATGAATCAGTAAATATATCAACGAATTTTCGGCACTGATCAAATTTATATTAACTGATTCACAGTCAAGCTTTTTAATAAATACAATGTCAATTGAAAAGAAATGAGTGGTGAAAATTGGAAAAAGTTCTTATAATATTAATATTATTATTATTATTATTATTATTATTATTATTATTATTATTATTATTATTATTATTATTATTATTATTATTATTATTATTATTATTATTATCATCATATTAGTCTGTCACAGGAGGCTAAGTTGAATTCAGTGGATCATTTACTAAATTACGATGAAGGCTTCTAAAGATATGTTCCAGATGTGAAAGGAATGGGTTTGTGTAATACCGATAAAGGACCTATGTCCGTCTTGCATAAAATTTTTGCTAATGTTTTTCGATTTCAAGTAATATATTTGAGTAACACAAATACTCTTGATCCTTCTCTGGTGTTCCATCTGGTTGAATCAGCTTGTCCAAGCTTCGGTAGACATTTTCTGACACAATGACTTTCTTATTGGCTCTTCGCCTCATTTGCTCCTTCTTTTTAGACAATAGCCGCATGTATATCGTGCATAGCCCAAGGTAACGTCCATTGCGTCGAGTTTATGGTAGGCTCTTAGTTTAGTAAGGAAGCTCCACATCGCCCATTGTCTGACTATCTAATTGAAGATCTCCTGATAATATTTTCACTTCCACCTCGAAACTTTGGTTCTAAGCTTCAATCTGGAAGCGTGCACATCCTTGAGGGTCTTCTGTGCTTGGCCATTGATCCTGAAACATAAACAAATAATTCTAAATGATAACGTGGTCCGTTACGAGTTCATCACTTTTTAAATGTAGGCGATGAGCTATATAAGAAAAATTTTGATTTTTTTCTCATAATAGCCATAAAAAGGTGTGACCGGGGTCAAAAATTCGAATTTATATAAAATCACTTATTAAGACATTCTAAGGATGACCCAGACATTCAATAGCAACCGACGCTGACCTTGGATCCAAATTATGCAACATGAAAGTAAAAGTTTTGTTTTACTCACCTCATTCGGGCGACCCTAAAGGGAAAACATTAACTCCTCACAGGCTTTTAAATGATACGCCATTTCTATAGAAATTTAATCTTACAATTTTGTAATATTTAATATTAATTAAAATTAATTATGATTTAATTTAAATTGCTAAATTTGATAAAAATACAAATAAAAGGTTTTACTTAAATTGAATAAAAATATCTAAAATTCGACTGAACAAAATTTATTAATTGTTTTAATTAAACTTTTATAAATTAATTATATATTTATTATTCAGGGAAAACAGCAACAGTTGAGGATAATTCATTGTGCCTATATTGCCAGCGATTGAGGGGGGTATGTTACCTGGAGAAATCAAATAGTAAAGATAAGTAAGAATTTAATTTATATAAAATAGGTTTTCAAACAATGAGTGACGTTCGTAGTAGATGCTCACTTCTCTATGTAGTGCTCTTTCTAGAAGGTTCTTTATGGGAGGCCTCTTGATGGATGGTTCTTTATTGTTTCTTTATCGAAGGTTCTTTATGTGAGGTCCTTTATGGATGGTTTTTTATGGTTTCTTTATCGAGTGTTCTTTATGTGAGGTTCTTTATGGAGGGTTCTTTATGGGAGGTTCTTTAAGGGAGGTTCTTTATGGGGGGTTCTTTATATAGGGTTCTTTATGAGGGGTTCTTTATGGGAGGTTCTTTATGGAGGGTTCTTTATGGGAGGTTCTTTATGGGAGGTCCTTTATGGGGGGTTCTTTATATAGGGTTCTTTATGGGAGATTCTTTATAGGTTCTTTATGGAGGGTTCTTTATGGGAGATTCTTTATGGGAGGTTCTTTATATAAGGTTCTTTATGGAGGCTTCTTTATTAGTGTTTTTTTAGGTGGTGAATGTTTAATTTGGTAAAATTTTATGTTGTTGATGGAGAATTCAGATAAATATCGATAATAATCTGCTTTCATTTTTTAGGAAACCCTATATATGATAACAAATTGTGCCCTTTAACCTTCTCATCTTAACATTTAATTTATGAAGATTTTTATTTATTTTTTACAATTAAATTAATTTCTCAAAATTAATAATTAACTAAATAATCACAAGGTCAAATATAATTGAATATATAAACAACCACTTTTTTTAGAAATTCATTTTTATTTGCAAAAGCCTTCAGTAGAATCTTGGTAATGCCCCTTAGTGTGGGTAACCAATGAATCCTTCAAAATAATTTTCTCGTTATTTTATTGTTGATTTTATTTGACTTTTATCTCTCATGTCAGTATTTTCCTTCTTCTTCATTCCTTTGTGTGTCATTTCACATTTATCCTCTCTGTATTTTTGAATCGAATCGTTTCCATAGGTTAAAGCAGCTCCTAGATCGTTTATTAATGGTAGTCTTTGAAAACATTAAGTGAAATGGTACTTATTCTTTATCTCCGAGTCGACTGTGTCTCAAATGATCTTTTTAAATGGATCATCATTGTTTAGAGTTATTATAGAGTTGTTGTGTGTAGTGTATGTGCGTTTGTATATTTTTTTCTCACCAAGTATTTTTCTGCACTCCTATAGTAAATGCCCATAATTTATGCTGGCGTCCTTAATATTTGTCTATTTCAAATAAGGGCGTTCATTTTTTCTATATATAAATTAATTATATATTTTATTATATCCTTATTTCGATACCGTAAATTCCTCGGTGTATTTGGTATAAGTGACGGGGACGTAAGGGATTAAACTCTCCGTTCATTTTATTTATTTATTATTTATTACAAATTCGAATATAGTGCATTGTTTTGAAGCAATATTAAAACAATTGAGCTATATTTAATTTTTGCATTAATGTGATTATTGTTTATAAATGTATTTAATTCATTTTCATCAGTAATTTTGATTTTAATTAACTGATCATAATTTAAACATAAAATGTAATGTCGATTTAGAGCAGTGCTTTCCCGACCTTTATACAATGCCCCACCGTAGTATTTTCAAGTCACCTGTCCCTTTAAAGTAGCTGTCAAAATTCGATAATCAGTATTGCCAGTGTGCAAAGATAACGGTCGATGACTTTGCTGTATGTATGTAGTTATATTTATACGTGAATGAGCATATTATATTTAATAATATATGTGGAATAGTTGATAATTGCTGAAGTGTCCCACCTCTGAAGCGTGGTGCCCCTCCGATGGAAAGACTGATTTAGACTTTTGAAGTGGATTTCACACATGGATAGGTCATTTCCATTGGTCAGTGTGTGTAACCAATCAGATTCCACCTAGGCATTTGTTTCAATATCTCATTGGGTGTGATTTATTATTTGTCACACCGGGTCATGATATGATGAGCACGCTCCCAATGCGGACCCCATTAAACCCTAGAGATTGTATTTAGTCAAAAAATAGACGAATATAAATATTCAATATGAATTAAAATAGCTCATTTTAATAGTAAATTATAAATTACAGAGGCACTGATGGATATTCAGTTGTCATTAATGATGTGGTAATTTATTTATGTTAATTACATTAAAATACTCGCCACGTCGTCTCGCGTAATTGATATACAAAGCGAGACATTTTACAACGACAACAACATCAAAGAGGAAACTTCACAAATTATTTACGAGGACAGTTACGGATTTACCCTCCCAACATTTGTTTGTCAACATCCACGAAGAAATAGTAATATCTTTTTACTTGTTCTATATCATTTTTTAATTACTCTCCACCATCTGCTGTTGAAAACTTTCCTTTTATCTGGTCTCCTTTTGATATCTTTTAATCTTATTATTTATCTAATTAAATTAGACGTGAAGAAAATCGAGTAAAGTAGTGAATGTTTTTATTAATAATGAAAATAGATAAAATATAAAGAAAATAATTAATTTTCAGTCGATCTCATCATTTATCTCACCAAGTGGGGTGCCGGTGCCCCCCTCATCCAACTCGTCATGCGTCCGGGATTTATCATTCGATTTCGTTCTGTCAGATTTATTTAGGTAGGAAATTTTTTAATCATTCATTTGATGGTCTACGAATTTCAGTGGACCATGGGCAACGATGCAATACGAAATCGCATTTATGCCGATCCAGGAAGGCCATGTGTTCTCAAACAGAGAATTATGAATTAAATTCCCTCTGCGAGTGTCCCAAATTTCATGTCGCTGTTTATCAAGCACAGCTGGAGTACTACGAATGCTGTAATATATTTTTCATAAAATTTACGTCATTAATTTTATATATAATTATTATAATTACTCCTTATTATCAACGACAAAGTTTTATAAAATTCTCTGTTTTCAATTATTATTTATTTATAATATTATTATTATTATTATTATTGTTATTATTATTATTATTATTATTATTATTATTATTATTATTATTGTAATTATTATTATTATTATTATTATTATTATTATTATTATTATTATTATTATTATTATTATTATTATTATTATTATTATTATTACTATTAAACATGTAAATGATAAATAATCTTTTTTCTATTACTCACTGGGTGTCCTAAGTAATGTAATGAGTATTGAGTGGTGAATATTTTGTGTAAATGTGTTAGCAGAAATCAAATCGATTGTAATTGTGTTAGACAATAAATATTGATAATATAGAGTAAGTTTCAAAGAATAATATGTTGTCGTATTTGAGGTGATACATTATAAACGAATACGCAAACTTGTGATTATGATGTTAAATCTAGCGCATATGATGTTTTGTTTTAAATGATTTGAATAATAAAATTGTAAAATTATTATGGTAAAAATTATTAAATGTATCAAAAATTGTTTTTAATAGTTTTTTTTCAATGATGTTTGAGTGATTTTTTTTATATTTATAGTGTCATGTTTATATTATTATTAATATTTTATTATTATTATCTAGATCGGATATTAGAGTTAAATTCTCAGCAATGCGAATCATGCGTATCAAACAGAGGAATTTGCTATGATAATAATGACGATTACATGGGAGATGGCTGCTTGTGTCCGGAACGTTTCTCTACACCTTCAAATCCTGAGGAAAAGGAATTCAGAGATCAAAGAACGTTTTGCAATTTCGATCACAGTTAGATCATATATCTTGTTATTGTTGTATGTGAATTATGCATGTTAATTTGAGCATTAAAACAAAGCTGGCGCCATTTTTCTAGTTATTTCTAACTGAATGAATTGTTTTAATGAGATAATTTTCGATTGTTTTGTGGCATATTGGAGAAAAAAGTGAAAAGTTTTCTATCAATTATTATATATTTTTAATTCTGTTTTGTTTATTGTAATCGAAAACAATTTGAAATTCTGCCTCGAATTGAAAGGAAATTTGTATAGAAAAAAGGACAAATAATTTTTGTTGGCTTCTTGAATGGTTTTATATTTTCTCGTTATTTGAAAATCTTCCTTGATTTTTGGTGAAAATGTCGAGAGAAAGAGCAATTGAAAAATACAAAGTCCCAAGGGGTCTTTTTTCACTTGCCACGCAAAATCCTCGACCCAACGCCGTTCGACATTATCTCATTATAAGAAATACTTTTCCAAAAGTCTAACCTTAATATTGTGAAATTAAATGAAAAGTGGAGAAAAGGTGACCAAGTGGAAATGGTTTACAATCGAAAGAATAGGCTCTTTTATTATAGCTTAATTTCTAAATGGTATTTTGTATTATTTAATTATTCATTAACATATTGACCACTATGTTCGTCACCTATGACTGTCAGCCGTGATCACAGTTACTTTATTTTTTGAATGATTAAAACAAGGTAAATATAATCGACTATCAATTTTAAATGATGTAAAGAAATCTATTTTGGCCCCAGGAAAAAAACATGTAAAATATTTGCCTGTCAGTCAACATATTATCTAATGGAATTTGTGTTTTTACATAACAAAATATTTTCTTTATATTTTAAATACATTCAATTCTTTTTCATGCGGTTTTTGGGGGATCGCCGTTGTCAATAGTTTTTATTGATTTCTTGCAAAATATATCAGCAATGCTCATTAGTGTTTTCTCCGCTGTCATTTCATGTTGATATTCCTCTTTATATGAAATATGAGATTTACTTTTTTTATTTTTGTCCAGTTTAAAAATAAAAATTTGATATTATCCCCTGGCATAAAAGAAACAGCAAGGGAAAATATTGAAAGTTTATCCCTACTTATACAATTTACTCCGTGCATTTTTCATACGATTTTTATGCGTTGAGTGAAATTATTTTTAATTAATATTTTATTTCTAAGTTATAAAATTATTTAGGATGTCCCAAAAAGCAAAATTCTTGAATATTTTTTTATCCCACTGTATTTTATGGTAGGGATTCGTTTTCTGTATGAAAGGGTTAAAATTAAGTACGGCCATTTCAGCATACGTATGTATCAATGATGGACTATTAGGGATATATTTCCATGAGTTCCAGTTCTATTTATTCATTATTCTTTTCCCCAGTCTATTCACTCATGAATGTCTCCTACCAATACTATCTTGTTCTAATCTCAAAGCATCCCTTGACAAGCAAAGCGGCAGACGAATAGGTCAACGCATTTGTGAATAAGTGTATAATTGTTGCTATCCCATATACATTTGTTAATGAAAGAGTTCACTTACGCCCATCAACAATGTGTAAATTGAAAATAATTGTAAAT
This sequence comes from Schmidtea polychroa, assembly GCA_959609185.1. NCBI lineage: Eukaryota > Metazoa > Platyhelminthes > Tricladida > Dugesiidae > Schmidtea > Schmidtea polychroa. Next base: position 27,965 of record CAUHTR010000835.1, on the reverse strand, counting down.
TTATCATATTGGTAACTTATTAAAGCTGTTGCATATCTGTAGTCGTGACCACCTGTGAGAATCAGAAAATGACGATTTGCTATGTTCCCCATCAGATACCGCCTTATAATAAACTGAAAAATACACTGCAAACTGGTAAAAGCATGGCGTTTCTTACCAATATCAACAGTACAGTTCCTTCCGGTTGCCAAATTGTGAAGTCAAATTCAAATCAAAACTATTGCATAACTGTCGACATTGTTCAAAACCCTTGTGGCCTAACAACGTCATTCACAGAGGTATTTCATTTATGAGGTTTGGAAATTTTTCCTTTTCATAGGAGACTGTGACAATTGAAGGACGAGTTCTCGTCATTTTGAATCGAGACCGAGTGAATTCTTGGAATAACATCAAAATGAATTTCAACTGCATCGGTCGATTTGACTTTTCAAAACAAAATCCTAAGAAGTGAGATAAGTTAATTGCGATATTTTTCCATGGCACTTTTTTTAATATAGGCCAACGGAATCTAGTATGTCCTTCAAAGCTCAGACCCTGTCGGTCAATATGAACATATTAGATGGACCTAACAAGACTCGGTCCATTAACAACTTTCAAAATATATCTTTAAAGGTTGATATAAAGATTTTTGATGATTGGGGTAAACATTATTGACTTCTATTATAATAATAATAATAATAATAATAATAATAATAATAATAATAATAATAATAATAATAATAATAATAATAATAATAATAATAATAATAATAATAATAATAATAATAATAATAACAATAATAATAATAATAATAATAATAATAATAATAATAATAATAATAATAATAATAATAATAATATATAATAATAATAATAATAATAATAATAATAATAATAATAATAATAATAATAATAATAATAATAATAATAAGTAATAATAATAATTATAATAATAATAATAATAATAATAATAATAATAATAATAATAATAATAATAATAATAATAATAATAATAACAATAATAATAATAATAATAATAATAATAATAATAATAATAATAATAATAATAATAATAATAATAATAATAATAATAATAATAATAATAATAATAATAATAATAATAATAATAATAATAATAATAATAATAATAATAATAATAATAATAATAATAATAATAATAATAATAATAATAATAATAATAATAATAATTATAATAATAATAATAATAATAATAATAATAATAATAATAATAATAATAATAATAATAATAATAATTATAATAATAATAATAATAATAATAATAATAATAATAATAATAATAATAATAATAATAATAATAATAATAACAATAATAATAATAATAATAATAATAATAATAATAATAATAATAATAATAATAATTATAATAATAATAATAATAATAATAATAATAATAATAATAATAATAATAATAATAATAATAATAATAATAATAATAATAATAATATGCACAGAAAATGAGCAACATGAAATGCAAAACCGGATTCTGAAAGCATATTCCTGTTCCATGAATACTGATGTGAAACAAAAGAAATTTCTATCAATTTTCCTTGTGAACGATGGGTAAGGAAATTTATATTTTATGAAGCTGTAAATTGGAATATAACTAATTATTCTCAAATTGGGCCCCCGTGCCACCCTGCATTTGCCATTACTGTAACTAATATATTCATTTCCTCTTATCCTTCACTGTGTAAGCGAAAACTTAATGCTAAATTCCCTATTTATGTTTTGGTGAAATATTTCTGCAGATAAAGGAAAGTCACATAGAGTTCACTGAAGATTCCTTTCATGCGTTACGGTTGAGGTATAATATAATTTATATGATATGCCAACGCCAGAAAATGAGTCCGCGTCAACTGGATGCCACAATAATTTGAAAGTAATATTTTTCATGAAAATATGAATTTATGAATTACTTTTTGGATTTATTACAATTCAAAGTTTAAACACGTTCAATGTCATGAGTGGTATTGTGAGGATGTAATTTCATTAATCAATTAAAGCAATTAATTCACTTAATTAATATTTTTATCAATTTAATAAATAACAAATTAATTAAAAGTTGTGTGAGTGTGTGTGTGTTGTTGTTTGATGTGATTTGTTGAATTCCTTATCTGTACATTTCTACATTGTTTGAATAATATTATTGATTATAATTTTATTGTAAATAGACTTATGGATACGATAAATACAAAAAGCACTGTTGCTAATAAATATCACTTATGATGCTCAGTAAATATCTAATGATGGGCTATGAGGATAATATCAGTTATATCAGTTTGTACTGTACAGTTTAGTATGTAAGCACTAGATGAATGACTTGAATTTATTTCGGCGCGTTAGCGGTTACTGTAACATAAATAAGAAATACATGTAGATTTATGGGGGAGGCGAATTGCACAAAGTCATTCTGTATCTTACATTCGTCTTATTCAGTTAATATTCCCAAATTTCTTATGTTTGAAAATTATAGATGGAACTGATGTTTACAAATAATAACATTTTAAATGATTTTGTTCCCTGAAACGGTTAAAGATATTTCAAGTTTGTGTGTTTCATTTACTTTTTCTACCACGTCCTCTATTTTATATTAAGTGCAAAATAGAAAATATTGACACAGTTAAAGTTATATTATTATTAAGCTTATTAATTGCTTCATATATTATAGGTGACGTTATTCCATGAAACCAGGTGTATTATAAGGTATGTAGGGCACACATTGTAATGAAGGAGTAGTTGATAGAACAGGTACTATAGAAGCACTGTTTTCTTTGTTCTTTTAATAACCCAAAGAAAGTTGGTGCCTTTAGAATGTGGGAGGTTTACATTTACTTAACCACGACTTTTGTCAAAATTTGGTCTCATTATGAATAAAGTTGACATTAAAAGGTTTGTACATTCTTGTTCTTGAATTCTGCTATTTGATTTTTCCATTATTTCAAATTATTAAACTTTAGGCAATTTTATTATTTCATGAGCTATTTGGGAATTAAGTCCAAACGACAAGCATGAATATTCACAGTTCGATGGATAATTAAAAAATTACAAAATCCCATTATTAACATTTGCGCACTGACAGAAAAATGTGACATTCCTTATTGGTCAGTGCCCTTGAGCGGCCATGCGTGATTTTATAATAATTTACGGTTACTCAGGAAATGTCTGCTGTTTCTACAGTAACAAATGAAGCATTCTTGAATATACTTCGATTGTATTTGTTTGTTTTTTTTACTATTTTTACTACAAATTAAAACATCTTTAAAATCACTCAAGTGTGTCCTTGGAAATTTTCACTGCTATACCTATGACGAAGAACTCCGTTGAGCTATAAGATGGCAACCGTTGATGTAATATGTCCGTTCTTAATTTTCTCTATAAATTGTTATCGATATTCCACTGATTTTTGGAGATTTCGATATTATGAAAAATTTTTAAATAAATTAAATTAAAAAAATTTTTTTAATTTTTTAAATCAATCAATAATAAAAAAAGTGTTTTGTCATTTAAAAATGATTTCATTTATTTTCAGTATGTCTATAGATCTATTCGTTTTATTTGCAAAGTATTACAAGTTTCTGATACTGGCTTTATTGATCTGCATGTATTTGCATTTTTCAATTATAAAAAGTCGTAAAAACCAGAAAGATAATGTCTGTTTTGTAAATTTTCCAAAGCAAATCGGAAAACCGTCAATAATAATCCATATTGACCCCATACGTTCACTAATAAAAAACTAAAATCTAATAATATTGAAACTTTATTTACCATGCAAATTCAAAAATGATTCATGTCCACTAAATCGCATAAAGCAATCCATGAGAGTGATAGATATTTATATTTCCCTGTGCCCATTTATTTATAATTTCCTTAAATATGTTGAGTTTTACATTTGTACAAGGGCTCCGGCAATATTTTGTGAAAGGTGGTGCAGAATAAAACAATGTCTATGGGAGAACTATGTCAAATCTTTTTAGTCCCTTTTTTAGTCTTTTAAGACAAATACTTCTAAATTTTTCATGTTGCAAACATGTTTATTATCATATCTATGCATGATGAGCTTACATAGAAAAAGAATTTGTGAACGCTTCCGTTGGTCGAAGAAAAAGAAAACAAGAAATTTAGCGAGAGTGACAAAGAAAGCTTTGAAGTTAGTATCAATTGAATAATTTAAATCGAACGTACGAGAAAGGGACATCTCCCGTTGGGAGATTTATCCCTGCGTAAGATTTGTAGTTGTATTGATTAGTATAGACCAAAAAAAGGTTGTATCAAGTGTGGTTGAATTAATAAAAAGTTTAACCAAAGTGTAACTGTATTAGTCTCAAATAAAGATTTTTGTGTTGGGTTGTTTATATAATTTCGAAAAGAACACAAAGTAGTCAGACAGTAATACCGACTTGCACAAAATACCCAAAAGTAAGGTTTATTAAATTATCATTTGGATTTCTTTTATCAATTACAAATAATTTCGGGAAGTTTTTTATATATAACTGCAGTAATTTTCTCCTTGTACCATGATTTTGATCATCTTCTTTTATCAATTTCTGCAGTGGCGTCGCTAGGGTTGGTGTCACCCAGTTCGATAAACTCACAGTATCACCCCTCCAGATTTCGACCACAGATTTATTCTTATTTATTCAGATTGTAATAAGTCAACAATATCAAAATGACAAAAACGAAAAATAAGTTAACTGAAAGTCAGCGTTCACAAGTATTAAAGATATTAATTTTCCTTTCCTGGTCTTCAGAGATGCAAACCTGTCAATCAAAAAATCCCGTAATAAATGATTGCTGCCCATAATTTTTGTTCGTCTGTATTTTTTATTATAGAGTTGTTGTGAGTAGTGTATGCGTGTTTGTATATTTTCTCACCAAATTTATTTTTCTGCCTTTCTTGTAAATGCCCCTAATTTATGCCAATGTCCTTAATATTTGTCTTTAGTTCAAAAAAAGGGTGTTTATTTTTTCTTTATATGAATTATTTCTTATACTATACCTTAATTCATGATTAAACTTGCCGCAATTTAAGCGCTTTTACACATGAGTGCACAAAACTTGATATATTTCTATGCTATAGGCACATTAATTTATAAATGAAATCTTTTATCCCTTTTCCATTTGCAAACTATTTTGAGAGCATGAAAAATAAATTATTATTATCAGATGCCCAGAATTTTCTCAATCATTGTCGTTCAACCGTGGCGGCATTTTGTCGTTTCAGTTGAAAATCAAACCAAAATACCTGAAGATGTTGCTAAATTATCAAACAAATTTATTCTTCATCAAATGCAGCTTCTATTTATGCAATGAGACCTCCCAGGTACATTGATACTTTGCAAGCTTCATTAATTTTCAATGTATAGAAAACCTGTGAAGATCATAATTTCTACCTATTAGACGAGCACTGTCTGACCTTCCGACCAATCCAATCGTACACTTATTTCAGAATTGACGTGCCTCAAGGTTGGTAGATGTTGATGAATTTATATATGCTTAATCTTATTTAGCCTCCCATTCCAATTACCCGGTCAGATCTCTTTTGTTATCTTCAGATTCTCATTTCTTTACAATAGTCATTTTATCAATGATGATTTTAGTGTTGGTGACAATTTTCAGCGTCATCGGGTTGCGATGTTGCGGATGTTTCAAACGAGTGCTGTTTGGCCCCCCTACTTATTCGTCGTCCAACCAATTTATCAGGGTGTCACCAGATAGATATTTCAACATAATAAGTAGCGAGTAAAACTCTTGCCAGAATTTCCAAAATGTACAAAAAATTTCATTTCAAAATTCTCATCAATAATTGATGAACAGAAATCGATAAAAATGTGTTAAATCAATATTTGTTGTGATATTATCAATTTTTATCATTTCTTTAAATTATTATTTATTGATTTTCACAGAGAAATTATAAATTGAAAATCATTTTCAAAAAATTAGCAGAAAATTAAAAGTTTTCATTGATATTTGGTCAACTGAATTTTCCGTTTCAAGTTTGAAATTGATAATCTTTCTCGTCTGCGTGGAGGGCCACAAATCTTTTATAGAGCCTAATAATAATAATAATAATAATAATAATAATAATAATAATAATAATAATAATAATAATAATAATAATAATAATAATAATAATAATAATAATAATAATAATAATAATAATAATAATAATAATAATAATAATAATAATAATAGTATAAAATGATGATTGCATGGTAGCAGCATTTATTATTTAAAACAATAAAATGATAATTTAAGCCTTTTGCTGCAAATAATGTATTTAATGAAAGAATTTTCGACTATAAGATAGGACTAAGATAAGATAAGCCAAAAGATAAGTCAAAAGGCTTAAATTATCATTTTATTGTTTTAAATAATAATAATAATAATAATAATAATAATAATAATAATAATAATAATAATAATAATAATAATAATAATAATAATAATAATAATAATAATAATAATAATAATATGATTTCCAAAATGTAGTTGCCCTCACCGTGATTATCAGGTAAAAATTCAAATCAATAAGTTAAATTTATTTAAAATAGTTGATTGGAAAAGATTATTGAAAATAATTAAAGGCAACTCAAAGCAAGTTTCCATCTCAGTTGACAAATTCACTATAAAAACATAATTATTAATTTATAGATTTTTCAATCATACAAAACTGCCACAGAATCGAGGTCTGTTTGACGGCAGCGTGGTAGGGCAAGTGAACCTTATTCTTTTCAGTCCGACATATTTCGGGAAGAAGTTCTTTTCAACATTTTAGAACATGAATAATATCCATTTTAGTTGAATTTTAAGTTAATCGAAATATTTCTTCTGCCCCTTTGTACCCCTACCGCCCACTCTAATATAATAACAAATTATGATGGGTCTTCTGTAACTTCAGGACACATGATAACAACTAAGTTAGAGAAATCACACTCGATGTTTTTAAGGGCTTCTAATAGTTTTTATAGTTCATTTGTTCAGCTTCAGTCATTACCTTTGTCGTTCTACATATTTCGTGAGGTAGATTGAGTGCCTAAAATGAAAACTTATAAGCTACATGTAAGACATACAAAAAACTTCTCAATGAATTACAAGGTGCTCATTGTCCTTCAGTGGTTGTTCCAAATCATTATTAGCTGACAACACCTAAAAACCAAGCATGAAATCTTCACGGAACGTAACCTTTATATTATTTAATTTTTGATTACGTTTTAGTTTTCTTAATTTATTAATTTATTACTTGGAATTAAAATCGTCAGAAAATCTCTCGAACTCCCAGCAATGACTTAATGTAGGGATTTGTAGTTTTGAGTTTGGTCCAAAAATGATCGAAATGTTAACACTCAGTGGCAAAATTAATAATATTTTATTACACATCATTAAAACAATCCCGTGTGACGGGCCGTGTCCTAAACAAGTAAATTTGGCAAGTAAAGATAATGGTCAATCATGTCCCACTGGAGAATGTGCAAAATTGACAGTAAGAACCACTTCTATCTGACGCAGGCCCGTACGTTAACTGGTTAAATACAAGTATGAATAATTGCGCAATCCCATCCTTAAATTTTTAAGGAACTACCTGGTGATGTTTTATCAAATCCTTCAAAACATAGGCATTAGATAAATAAAAAGTCATACCAATTCCTATGACAAGTCCGTGAAATGTTTTGGATAAGTCGTTTAAATGCTAAGTAGGAGACCACCGACGGCTCAAGGTTGTAATGGTGCTTAATTCCTACAATATTTCATTAATTATTGTTGAGGTCTCACTTTTTAAAACCCCAACTTGCTGGTTCTTATATAATTATTTGAATAAAAAACAAAGTGTTTGAACAAAATTTATTAACAAATAAAATTAACCTTTTAATTACAAGAGTTTATCCTTTGATCTTTTCTCAAAATTCGCTATTCAACGATGCGTGTTATGTATAGTTATAATGTATATAGTGCGTGTTATGTTTTGATTGTAACCAAAATATGGTAGACGTTCTGTTCTGTCTTATTTTTAAATCTCGCAGAGATTGACTCTTTAAGATTCAGGAAAACCTAAGAAAATTTGGGCGAATAGACTGAATTTTGCTGTGGTATATATACTATTTTTTAATACTGTTAAATAAAATATTTTAATTTCCGGCATATACGCACGGAATATTATATTCATTTTTAATTATTATAATTATTATCTCCTGCTATTCTTATAGCAGATGTCATTATCTATTTTGTATATTAATTTTAAAATATATTAATTTCCGGCTTGTACGCACGGAATAATTTTCTAATAATTAAATATATAATCTACATTGTACTTTAAATAATAATTAATATTTTTATAATAATATTTAATGTTTTTATAATATAATAATTAATATTTTTATAATAATATTTAATGTTTTTATAGTATAATAATTTTATTCAATCCCCTTCTTTTTATTATAATGTTAAGTTTGTTGATAAAATTTATTAACATATTCACAAAAATAATTAACCCATACATATAAAATAAATGAATAAAAATCAATAAAATAATGATTGTCAAACATAAAAAATATATACATTGTTAATAGGATCACAAGGGTAAGAATAATCATTATTTTTTCGGGTTGTATTGAATTGGACTGCACTGTTGGGGAATTGGGTTGACGGGTATGTTGAAGCATTCGAGATATGGTGGAGCTTTGTCTATTTCCGTTCCTCAGCGAACACATTAACTCTATATTCGTTTGGCCCTGTTCTGTAATACTTATCTAGGGTAAATGTAGTGATGGGCCTACCCTCATCATCTAACATTATTGTCATTTTTCATTATTGAACTGAAGGAAAATCAGACGCGTTATGGCTTATTACAAAGTCCCAATGGAAAAGGTTGACATCAAAATAACACAATCGCTTTATTAGGGTACAGTTGGTCTTCTAAATTTGGCACAAACATTCCAAAGGTACATAGATCAAACTTTATCTGACAATCTTTTCAATTTCTAACAAAGATGATATTGTCAATGGAATCCTTTCGATTCATCCTTATCAGGAACGCCGTGATCAATCTTGCATGAATCAACACGCTATAAACAACTTGTGGTCTGGCCAATCAAGAAGAACAGTAAACCGTCCAGGACAACAGGAAGTCCAACGTGATTCCTCTTTTATTCCACAGCTTCTTTAGCAAATAATTTGAATGATTTCAATAGCTGTCCACTTGACATGAGTACTTTTTGTATTTATTTCGCGGAATTTGAAAGACCCTTTCAAATACGCTCGGCAGCCTGGCTGCGAATCATTGCTCATTATAAATGCATGCTTATACGTGTTATGGGAGAAGGTTTCCTGTTATCAATTCATGCCAAAACCAATATTTATGTCTGTGGTGAAAATTCTAAATTTCTTTATCGCTCACATCTGTCCGCCCCCTAATTATATTATTACTCAATTTTTGGAAGCATAGACTAAATAAACAGGTATATCTTTAAGCCAAGGGTGCCCAAGCCGTGGCGAGTTTCCTTTCTTATTGTGCGGCCATTACCAATGTAATTAAATATTAAAAAAACATTTTGTTACATTTTTTTTTCATAAAATAAAAATAAATTTTCAATTAAATAAAGTCGATTTGTTCTCGCTTTTTTTATAAAAAAGTTTTATTTAAGAAATGATTAATATATATTGTAAAGCCCTTTATTCCTTGTATTGAATTGAATTAAACATTTTCGAGGCCAGCATTTTATTGTAATCGCCAATTTTGGCCCATCATTCTATAATCTTTGGGTAGCCCTGCTTGAAGCACTCAACAAAATAAAATATTATTAAATCCCGTAAGGATTTTGAACAATCGTATTATTATAAAAAGATTTCATATTTATTCAATTCAATTCATATACAATGAACATGGAGCTCAGCAACAATCAACTGCAGAAAATATATAATGAGATATAAAGTGAAACTATTATAAAATAAAGAAATCAATGAAAAGAAATTGTCTGTAATTCTACATGTCAGAAGAGAAATCTCAACCAATAAATGAGCATAAATCAATAATTTCTATTGATTATTTATTAATTGAATTTCTATTAATAATCATCAAAAAATCAATTAAAATTTTGTATTGGTATTTATTAATTAAAAATCCTCGTCGTTACATTGGTTAATAATTTGCTGCAACTCAATTACAGAATTGCTATTGGATAATTCCTGACAGAGTTCACTAACTTATCGATAATCGATTCGATGACTCATCGCCAGCTTCTTGTTCTGTAACCAATAAAAATGCGTGAAATAATTCCACAAATTACTTACTTTCAATAATCAGTAATATATCTGCAGCATAAATTTATATTTCAATAAAACGGTAAAATAAACAATTTTCGAACAATAATTAATTAATTTCGTATTGACATTATTCTGATTCGAACATTTTCAAATGATAGACACGACAAATAGTCATTTCTCATTGCGATTCAAAGCGCATACGACACAATCACATACGTAAAAGGAGATCCTCTCTATGCGGTCGAGAGAACGAATGCAAAACGCAAACTGACCGCATTTGAGTGGGCAGTTTTATAAAACAGTAAATAAATATTAATCAATAATTCAATTGGTAATAGTTTCACAATCATTGACTCGGCTTTGAAGTCCATATTAAACAGCTTGAATCCCATGAGCCAGTAGCGATTCCAACTCCATTTGGACTGACAGATACGCAGCTGACGCGCCCGTCATGTGCTGACATGATACCTACGCGTTCCTCCCGCAGCACATCCCACACATGACAGTTGTAATCATCATAACCGGCAATTAATAGTCGGCCGGATTTGCTGAGACTAACACTAGTACTGCCGCAAGTGATGTAGTCATCGGTGTACACAGCAATCGACTGATCAGCTCTTGAGTCCCACAACCTACATGTTCCATCGTCTGACGACGTAACAAATCCATAGTTGTCTTTCGGGAAGAATTCCACCCCATTCACGTCTTCAGTGTGACCTTCGAATATCTGGACGCATCTTTGACTTCTTATGTCCCAAATCCGACATGATTTATCGGACGAAACCGACACGAACATATCTGACCTCGATGATGAGAGTGCAATAGCGGTTACATCATTTTGATGACCAACAAATTGCGCTACAGCTTTACCTCCAGCGGAAATGTCCCATAGAATACAGTTTTTATCACCAGATGAGGAAATAATCGACGAATCGTTAATGAATTTGCAATTGGAAATATATCCTTTATGATCTTTCAATTCAATAGATGGTTTCATTAAACTGTCAATATTTGCTATATTGAAAACTGAAATCACATTATCCAAGCCACCACTGCAAACCAGTTTCATGTTTGGAGAAATTCCACATCCAATGACCCAGGGAATCTCCAATGGAATCATATGGATTTTATTCGCTGTATGAGTATCCCAAATAAACAGTTTTCCATCTTGAGATGCCGACACCAACAGCTGACTATCTTGAGCCCAGCAAATTCCAGTAATTTTCGATAAATGTCCATGTAACTGTTTGCGAACTTTGAATTTTATTCTACCCAGCTCTTTCACATGTTCAGTCATTTTGAAATAATCTGTGTCCTGCACCGCTTGACGAGCTATATCCAATTGCTCTTTGATTTTCTCGATTTCCATTGTCAACTTTTTCTCTTCAACCGAGATCTCTTCTTCAACGTTAACATGATTAGACGAGGTTTCCATTTGAAAATTAACAACAATTTACTAATTTCAATGTCAAAATAGATAATATTGACCGAAAACCGATTGAAATAAAATGTAAAAAATCAATTTATTGGCACATATTTAATACACAGAGATTCTCTTCTTTATACCACATTGAAGTTATTAAGCACGTATGAAATGTAATTCATAATATTAATCGATTGGCATGCGAACTAACACACACACGCGCATGCACACAAACTCTCTCTTTGTCGATTAGTTTCAAAATTTCTTCAATAGCATGTGAGAATGAATTATCAAATCGACCAATCGAATTCGTTTCGGATGACAGAAATATATTCTCTATGCTGCCTATAAATATACAGTGGATATAAAAAAACAATGAAATATAGTATTCCAAAACTGTAGACGTGCCGGATGATAATGTGAGTAACGACCTGAGAATATCAAGCTGTTGATTTCATAATCAGTTTGAGTTGACGTTTGTTTGTTTTTTTTTTCGAATCAATTTTTGAATTATTTCACATAGACATCTGACTGACGTCGTCCGTGTTGCGAGGTGAAACATGCGTTCGTGTGTAAGCAAATGAGAGTAGACGAGGCGTGCGGAGGAACGGCAATGATTGAACGGGGATGTACTCAGTGTACATTTGTATGTGTGTGTGCATGTCGTGTGTGTATGTATGTGTGTGTACTCAGCTAGTTGGAATTTACGACAAGTCCAATATTTTCAGATTTAGATTTGCAGACATTACCTCGCTGCACGCGTTACATAATCAGTTTTACGACTGGTTCGTGTGCGGCAATAAAATGAAACGTAAGCATCAAATGTGCATGTGTGTGTATGCATGTGTGTGCTAGACAATCACTAAATCCCTCAAAATATTTTTCAGCTGATTTTAATTAGAAATTTTTAGAGTAAATTAATTATAAACGGCAGCAGATTTAGGAATGGAACTTTCTAGGAAATAATAACTTTTAGACATTTCTATAGGGAAATATCTAATATTTTATTCTAACCGTTGAGGACTATAATTCTGAGAATTTTATCTATTATGGTAAGAAATTATTATCGTTATTATTAATATTTGATTATTATTATTATCGTTATTACTAATATTTTATTATTATTATTATTATAGTTATTATTAATATTTTATTACTATTATTATCTTTATTATTATTATCGCTATTATTAATATTTGATTATTATATTATCGTTATTACTAATATTTTATTATTATTATTATTATAGTTATTATTAATATTTTATTACTATTATTATCTTTATTATTATTATCGTTTTTACTAATATTTTATTATTATTATGATTATTATTATTATTATTATTATTATTATTATTATTATTATTATTATTTTTATTATTTTATTATTTATAGGTTTATTCTATCCATCAAATAGTAAGGCCAGGGTCCGATTATCCCATAGTCACAATATGCACTGTGCCCAGGTCCTACAAAATTTAATGTATCAAAGTACCTAAAAAAGCCATATTGAAATTGAAATAATTCAATGTTTATTGTGAAATAAAAAATTCATTTATTTAAATAAAATCATTTAGAAATGCTGGACCGCAAAAATAAAAGTGCCTATTGCCTATGAAGAGGTAAGTTTGGGCCTGAATAAGAATTTTGAAAATATTTTTCTTTGACTTTTGAAACGATTCCTTTAAGCATGTGGAAGCAGATAACTTCTTTGGTTTGAATTCTGCTGTAACCGGCTAAATTATGACATCGATATCAAAATGGAGTTGATAAAAATCAGTAAGGGTTCCTATGAAAAGCATCTTAAAAATATTTGTGAACAGTGCTTTTAACTAATAAGGAAAAATTGTTTTAATAGTAACACATCTGTCATTGGTGCCATGAAATTGAAATGGTTATTTGAGTTCCAGGTGACAGACAGGGCTGTAACAAGGCACTTTGCGTCCTGTGTGGTTCATATATCTGGGACCCCAACACGCGAATTCAAAACAGCCTACAGTAATAATTATAATGTTCATGCTATGATTGTTAACTATGTATTCATCTCCAGCTATTATAATAGATAGTAATGCTCTTAAAATTCTGTTGCTAACCCATTTTGTGGACTAACATTTTACAAAATGAAACTTATTTGTATCATCAGCTAGCTAGTGTAGTAATGTGTAATAATGCAAGTTGTTATAAATAATATTACATAACCGGCTTATTCAAACCTATTTATTATAAACTTTGACAACTTTTGATGATGCAAAATCGTCCGAAATGTTGACATAGAATTTGCCAAATCATTTTCAATTGACACAAATGATAAACTTGTCAAACCTTCCTGTCCCATAGTCGATCGCAAATAATTTTTCACCAGTTTCAGTTTGCTAAAACTCCTCTCGCATGAAGCAACTGTAACAGGAATGGTAAAGATAAATTCTGAGTGCCATTTTACGTAAAGTCAACGAGGCGCCACTTGAAATAAATTATAATGCTCGAGAAAAGTATGACGTAATTATGACGTTTATTGTTTTTCACTGACCAAACATGGCTCATTTACCATCTACCTTAGCACCAAAAAACTGCTTCACTGGCACTATTATATATTAATATTTTTATACTATGATAATGATGTCTGGGTGGCGATTTTACAAAATACACACCTACGAAGGCCCGCTTATGAACCAGCATAGCCAGTAATGTTAAAGATAATCTAGGTAGGGTGTTGTTTATTTTCGTGCATGCCATTTGATCATTTTTTTATTTATATTTTTCTATTTTTGGTAACATATTAAAAAATGTTACATCCTAATTTGGGCTTTTTTCAGGTGTGCACCCTGTGCGACTGTACTGCTCGCACCACCCTTGTTACAGCCCTGATGACAGATGACAAAAGATGGAACTATTCTATGACAAAGGCGATTTACGATTATATATCGCTATCCGTCATTTACGCTTGTATTTTGCTCCAGAGTGTGCTTATATTGAAAGTAAAGCGGATGAGAGCAATATGTGGAGTAGAAAACAAACAGGACAAGTCAGTGAAATGATTATAATCTATGTAGATAATGGAAAGAGATACGTTTTCTGGCCACAACAGAATAGAAACGGGAAATACTATGAAGCTGAAGCATTCAAGGTTGATCTTAGAATTCTCATTTATACAGATTTATACTTGTGAAATTTAACCTCAAATATCATGAGCCATTTGCTCTAGATGTGAAATATCTAACGGCATGATAAAGGAAAAAATTATTGGTTTATAAAGTCGAAGGTGTATCCAAAAGAGTGGAAAACCAACAGAATGGTTAGAATCCTTGTAAATAGTTTATTCAAGCCACTTTTGGAGAATGCAGTTTTGTGATAACACTAATTAATTTTAGGGATCGCAATACCGGGATCCCGCTATTCCAGGAAAAAATCAATAAAAATCAATACTGGTATTATATTTTTAAAACCGGTTTTTCGGTATCGGTATATCAAATTAATCCCATAATACAATCATAAAAGCTTTTAAAAATACTTTTACACATACACGAATAAAAGATAAAAGTATTACCAAATTTCTAGAAAAACGAAAATATAGCTTTATTCACATTCGTAAAAGCTTTTTCATATTTGTAAAAGCTTTTTTATTCGCATGCAATCATAAATGTTATATTTTTGATACAACATAGAACATAAAAGTAGTTTTTCATTATTTATTTAGAGCGCATATATAATTAACTGAAAAAAATATTGCGTACATTATTAGGTTTACTTACAATGAAAGAGAAGCTAGAAATGGAAATATCAAAAAGAATAAAAATAAATGAAGCTGTAACTTTAAAACAAAAAAATACAAAAGATCTAAATAAAGTTATTAGACAGGAGTTATGCTATTTCGAAGCAGAGAATCTCAGGGGGAAATATTTAAACTTGGTATGCAACAGTCTTCTTTCAATTCCCCACACAAGCGTGGAGTCAGAAAGAGCATTTTCTGCGGCTGGTATATTGTGCACCAAGATTCGATCGCGATTGGGCGACAAAAGCCTAGATAAACTTATGTTTCTGCGGGCATATTTTAATAACTTAAAAAAATTAAATAATTATTTCAATTTATTCTTTATTATTAATTTTTGAATGTAAATGAATAACTTTTGTTACTTTTAATGTACCAATGTTATTATTATTATTATTATTTTTGAATGCAAATGAATTACGTTTTTTTAAATTAAAGATTTTTTGTTTCGTTTTTTTAATATTTGTTATGTGTTTTATTTTGTGAATTAGTATTTTTTGGAATACCGGTATCAATAAATTTCAATACCGAAATACCAGTATTGTTTTTTTTTGGTGTTTTTTGCAATCCCTAATTAATTTCCGTATCAGAACCCCTTTATAATAATTCAGATGAGACACAGAAGGTGGCATTTCCTTGTTAAGAGTACAATTGGCAGTATGAACTGGTGGGGAAATCATAGATCCACCTGTGGATAGAAACCCTTGATCTGAACCCTTTCAGAAACAAATCTCTGAAACAGTTCTGAGTGGGATTATCGTTATATGTTCATAAGTTCGAGATGAAATATTACATGACATTTTGATATAGTACTTATATATTATTATTTAGCCATATTAAATATATCATTATCATTATGATCTGTTTGCTGATCAGATCAATCAATGGAACTATACAAACAATTGATTGCCGTACCACCGATCAATATAGTTTAAGATTAACAGGATCACACACTTCAGTGATATAAAGGAGATTATTGGAATGCCCCCAAGCGGAATCCTAACGGGCATCAGACCGAGACGCTTCACAATTAGCAGACCTTTCATGGTCTCGTTTTTGGACGACTTCTATGACGATTATTTACATTAGTTATAACTGATTAGTTTATCACTTGGTTGACAGACAAGTCTATAAATTACGTTAATTATTATTATCATTATCATTATTATTATTATTATTATTATTATTATTATTATTATTATTATTATTATTATTATTATTATTATTATTATTATTATTATTATTATTATTATTAGTATTATTATTATTATTATTATTATTATTATTATTATTATTATTATTATTATTATTATTATTATTATTATTATTATTATTATTTCTATTATTAGTATTACGGGAATAATATAAACCAGACTGTTAACTATAATGAAGGAAGGGGAAGGAGAAAAGAAGGAGAGTAAAAGAATGACAAGAACGCAAACAAGTAAAAGTTTTCTAATAGAAGATAACATTGTTTATACCCCCAAACGGTACTTCCGTGCGATCTTACCCCCAAAAATTAAATTATAAAGTACAATTAAAATAACAATATAAAAAATGAGAGAATACATTATTGATGACGTTATTGAACGTTATTGAACATGAATTTATTAAGGCTATCTGTGATTATGTGATTATGTGAGTTTATGTGGCGCAAACGTGTTCTAAGCAACAGTGCCGATGTGTTCGACACTATTCTCAACGACATTGTGGTTTTCTGGCCACCTGGATGACCATTTGCAAACTCTTCACAAACATTTGCTGAGTTTGTAACTGTGATTTAGAAAATAGATATAATAATTATACGTGTTCTTTTTCAATTTAATTTTTGGGGGTAAGAAACACGGAAGTACCGTTAAATTTAACCAGCATTGACATCAAGATCAGAATTAAATAAGAATCGATTCCAATATAATTGTTTAGATATAACAGAATTTGTTTTAATATCCAAGTGGTAAAATGCAGTTTTGTTTTGGAATAAATTTTTGGGGAGAATTTAACCATACGGATGTTATCGCCACTATCAATTACTATTTATTATTTTTTGTTTGATCTCTAAATAAAGTTTATTAAATTGTTGGTTCACAATTTTGACCATATGGTTCAGACCATTGATCGATTCAAATTGCGATTGTGGCTTTTCATAGTCTTATAACACCATAGGGTATAATTTGAAATTCATATCCATTAACCGTTTCATTCAGATCTAATTTTATACTTCGACACTTTAGGAATTCGAGATCCCACATTTCCAATGACATCTATTGGTTTCATATAGATCTGTATGATTTATCGATATTATATTATCGAATCCAGCTCCTTAATAATTGCATTGGCGTAACATCCTTGATATTGTCATTGAATTAAATATTGTAATGATTCTCAAAATTTACATGTACATGCGTAACATAATTAGCAATATTCTGCATTGAACGTACACTGTAATCATTTATCTCAGTAATTATAGTTAACGAATATCCATCATTTTTAATCTTTCTCGGAAACCAGCCAATTGACATGATTTCATCTAATTGAACATTTAAATTACTAGAGGAAATATATATTTTTAAAATATTTTTACACGTCATTTAATTAGGGTATCCAATCCTGAAAATAAAAAATAATAACAAAATAGTTACTTATCTCGTGAAATATTATTTATTCCAATTTTTATCATATTTGTATAAACCCTGTTGTCTAGAACGTGGTTCAATGTCGTCTAGAGATATTATTAATTTTATTCATGATCCTAAGACTATTCAACGTTTTAAATTCGAAGCTGAAAAATACTGCTTATCAACACTTAAGAGATTGCAATTTATTCAAGCAGTATCAAATGATTCTGATGCTAATCTGCATATTGCAACCAGAAGTGAAAGCGAAAACGATGCACTGATAAAAGTTAGTTATTTCCAATTCGTTATTTGGAAACCAGAATTTTCTAGACTTCATCTTAATAGCTTGTTTGAAAATGAGATTGTAATTTTAATTCACAATGGATAAAAAATGTATAATCTCAAAAACATTTATTATCAATTATCAACGATTCCTGAGATTTCAGTGGAATCTGAAAGAATATTTTCATCAGGCCGAAACTTTCAATAAACTGAGATATTGTCTAAATCAGGGGTTCCGAACCTAGGGGTAATTACCCACCCGGGGGGTAAACACACTATTCTTCAGGGGTAACAGAGAACAATTTGTTAACCGAAGGCTGAATCCTGAGTCACGGCGCATCACGCATGCGGAATCCGCCGCGCTCGAAACAAATACTCGACATGTATAAACCTGTATAAACCTGTCCGAACTGAGATCAAATGTATGATCTCAGCAGATTTTGGATTAAAGCAGGTGCCGAATATTCTGTTATAGCTAACAGAGCTTTAAAAATGATAGTACCTTTTGCCACCACTTACAGATGCGAGAGTGGTTTTTCAACTTTAGTTTCATTGAAAACAAAGGCCAGAAACCGTCTCAATGTGGAACATGACATGAGATGTGCTTTAAGTGACACTAAACCTAACATGAAAAAACTTGTAAACGCAAAACAATTTCAAACCTCACACTGATTATTATTATTAATTCATAGTTAAAATTTCGTAATATTGTTGTGGTTTTATGTAGCCACAATGTATCCAGTTTTCTGACTAACTGCTGGGCAATGACAACTTTGTAATTAATAAACATTGGAATTCGCTTAGCATTGAGTGTTTTTATAACATTTTAAAATTGGGGTAAAATATTGATTTCCTAACAGGTTACAGGGGTAGCAGTATTATAAAGGTTAGGAACCACTGGTCTAAATGATGAAACTTTAGATGAGTCAAATGAAAAATACATTTATTTAATCAAATACAATATATCGATAACCCGACATTCCGGTATTAGATGCGTTAAATCGAATAATAAAAATTAATTCACCAAATAAAAAAAACCAAAAATAAATTTTCCAAATTTCTGAATTACTCCAACTCAAAATCTTTTCCCAACCGAAAAAATCACAAAATTCAAAATGTTTCAACAATTTCCAAGCACTTCATTTTTAAAACATCAACATTTTGAAAAAGACTATCTTGAGTAAAAATAAGTCGATGAGTTGACGTCTCAAAAATTGTCTTTGAGGTTCTTAACACGCACTGGTTGCTATATAAATGTTTATTAAATAAGATTTACCACAATCTCTAAACTCAAACGAAATTCTAAAACAGATTTAAAGAATAAATGTGTGCTATGTTGTGTAGCGCGTGCAGAAATTCGCGTTGAACCCTGCCTCCTCTTCATGGTTAATATCTACTTAAGATTGACTTGAGAAGATCGCAGTAACGCGAAAATTTTTTAATGAATATACTGATTTTTTATAATTAATTATGATATTGTTGAGGATATCTAAATAACAATTTATAAAGAAATAAATAAAATTACCTGGGGGAAGATCGCCATGACAAACGGGACGATCTAGAGAAACTCAGAAAAGAAAACGGAAGTGAAAAGAAATTGAAAATGAGAAAGAGAAAGGAAATAAAAGTTATCAAACAGGAAAATAAAAATCAAGGTCAGTACTAATTAATTAGTACAAAAAGGAAAAGGAATTTTGAAATCGGGGAAAAAGGAAAACAACAATATCTTTATCTCGACAGCTTGCCAGTGATAACAGAATTACTGGGAGAAGGCGGTTAAACAAAAAAGGGAAACAACTTGACAGCTGTCAGAGATAAAAATGGGACAGTCGGGGAAAGCAGGAGAAGGAAAATGGAAAAACACTTGATTATCTGGAGTGCCACAAGAGAAGCGAACTATATAAGGGAAAACTGGTGGACATGAAAGGAGAATAAAATTAGAGACAAAAGTGACGCGACATTGAGACAATTTGAAAGACGATTTGAGATACACTTTGAGAGACGATTTGAGAGATAACATTATTGGAGAAAATTAGACGTTGGACGAAACGTTGTTGGACAAACGATTGTCAAAAATAATTGTAAAGGAAATAATTGAGGACAATAATTATTGGAGAAGAGTTGAAGAAAAAAATTAGTTGAATAATAAAACGAAAAGAAGTTATTGATTATTTGAATAAAGTTTGGGAGAAAGTCAAAGAAAACAACCAGCTCAAAATCTCAGTTGATAAACCAATCAGTAATTTGTGATATTTTAATCCGGTGTTATACAAAAGCGCTATTCCTCACCGAGTGTCGCAATAAGCATTTTATAGTTACCGAGCAGAGGTTGATTTTATTGTCAGTGTAAAGAGAAAGTTTATTTGTGATTATCAATAAAGATTTCTGTTGACAAGTGTTATTTGTGAATCGTATAAAGACACGCTTGGAGTCAGAGTAACATTTAAAATTATCACCAACTAAATAACCCAACAATATTTAATTGGATTTCCTTGAATGTTTATAATATAAATAATTAAATAAATTGTGTTTTAAATTGATTTTTTTTCATTATATAAATATATTAATTTTCCTCGCACGACAATTTGTTCTTATTAAATTAAAAACTAGAAAATCTGTTCTTACTAAATTAATTAATTTACACAAAAATGTGTTTAACTTAATTTATTTAATTTTCCATTAAAATTACATAAAATTATTTTATAAATATTTTATTTGTTAATAATTAGAATTAATGATGTTTTTTTGATATTCACTAATTTTCGGCACTGCCTTTTTCAAGTGATTTTCATCAGTGCCGATTCATACTGATTCATAATAAATACAATGAGAATTGAAAAGAAATCAGTGGTGAAAATTGAAAAAAGTTCTTATAAAAATAATAAACCCAAGTCAACATATGTGCTTAATAACTATTTAAGTGATTCATATGCTTAGCTATCCCTTTTGGGATGTGATTTCTGTTTTTAGGGTACTTTGTGGAAATGTTTACGCGGTATTTATTTGGGCCTGTTCTATAATGCTATAGTTCCTTGATAACCCGACCTATGTTATTCAACAATGTTCTAAAATTTGAATTATAGATAACAACTCGGATAGTCATCTTACAGCAAAAATATATACATGACTGGAAAGTCCATGAAAATTCGCAGCATTTTTTAATTCGTTTTCATTTTAAATCTTTAACTGATGACGGGTTAATTGTCATTCAACGACCTTGTAATTCTGATAAAGTATTTATTTATAATTCATCTTAAAAATAATCGAATTTCGATTTTTCAACAACTTATAATTATAATAAATTAATCAATTATATTATCTTCTGTAAATTTTGGTAATTTTCACGAGATTCTCTACAAATGATACGATCAACTAAACTAAATTCTTCTTTTATACAGACTACCTCACTTGATTATTATTATTATTATTAAACGGATAGACTTTTCTGATAATGTCTTAAATCGTAATATTTGTAAAAATCTCTTCACCATCAACAATTTTGATATATATTATTTTGTAAAATATGAAGAATAAATTAACCAGCACCGGCAGACCTCCCAGGGGCTGAAGTTTGTTTGAAAATTAAAATTACAATTGTTTGTTTATTATATGTTTATATGATTATGTAAAACAGTACTAACCTAATGATAATAATTAAATTTTATTAATCCTAGCATTCAGTGTTTTCTCTTCCTCCGAATCAAAATTATTTAAATGATGTTTTTAAGACAACACAATGATAATAATTTATTTTTATGAACATTGATGTTTTACTGAAATTATTTGATTTTCTGTCTGATGCCCTCCAGCTTGGGATACGGCTGTGAGCTATTGGTCGCAACGCTGATAGTCGCAGACTAGTTTGGAACATTGGATATAATCATGTTTATAGATATGGGAAAAATGAATGTTGAGGTGAAAAATCTAATCCAAGATGAAAACTATACATAAACGAGTGAGGTGAGATGGTTGAGATGACCAGATGAACTTCCAGAAAACCTACATTATATCTTAATACGATGAATCAATAGTTGCATGAATAGCAGATAACAGTGATGAATTTGAAGTTACTCGATAATTTAGACATAGAAGTAGCTCCGGCGTTACGAGTCGTCACATACTTCCGCTCCTGTGAGGGACTGATTTTTCGTTCATTGTAATGTGACATACTCAACGCGTAAATATGCACTAGTTTCTAGGAATGAACTTGATAATTCTCCAAAGACCCGCTCGGCGACATGATCAAACATACGTGCAACTAAAGTTCCCATTTTGGATCGTTGAATCGTCGCGTCGAGGACAACTGTAAGTGAGATATAAGAGATTTTTTTTGAAAAACCGATTCGAGGTAAGCACGAGGGTTGACCGGTGATTAGAATATCGTCAATGGCAGTTGCGAATCATTTTATCGTTTCGAGATTCATACAATTCGTTCGACACTCGAGTTCACTGAAGTCTGCGAAATTTCTGTTTATTTAGATCACAGATAAGTAGATGGTACCAGACATTGTTTATTGCATCTAATCAGAACTAACTTCATGTCGAAAACACCGGATGTTGATTTAGCCCACAGTTTAAAATAGACGATGACAATGTAAAATCGATACCACGACGAGGAAATAAAAACGAATTCGATATTTTGTTTTTTGTAGAAAATTGATTTAATTCTTGTAATTTGTGGTTTTGCAGAAAATTGTTTTACCAGCTGAATTTTGGTGGATTTTTAAAATGGAAAATCAAACTTCCGATAGTTCTTCTGGGTATTTATGTTAGACAAAAACAATTGGTTGTTTCGCATATTGATAGTAATAAGGATAACAATTAGGCTCGAATGAATAATATTGTTGGGTTTTATGATATCAAAAATCAACCGTTGGTTACTCTGACTCCACGTGTCCCAATAATTAATAACCACAACTCCCAACGTATATTTGTTTTATAGAAAATTTACAATTCTCAATAAATAACGACACTTAGCTAACCGCAATTTTCTTACAATTTCCTATCGAACTCCGCTATGGTAGGTCTCGACCTTGTACGATTTAAAAAAAAGTTTAACTTTTTTGTTTGATTCCGCTCTCTGATCTGAACTCTTTTAATATTCCTTTCTGACTCCTCGATTCCTCTTATAATTTTTTTTCTTCTTTTACTCTATTCCTCGAACACCTATCGTTTGTTTCTTCTTCCCTACCTAAGGCTACCGCCGATTATGTGAATTTTGAGTTTCCTTATATAATCGTTGTAATTGCCCCATTTTTGACTTCTTTGGTTATCATTCCCTAATTAGCCATTTCTGTTGACCCTCTTCGTAATTCACCTTCTTTACCCTCGTTTATCCGGTTGTTTGGATAATTGCCCTCTGAATTCCTCGTTTTTTTTACCCTTTTAAATTGCCGTGCTCGGGTTCTCCATTGGCTCAGGCTTCCCTTTAGCTCGGGTTTCCCATTAGCCAATTAATTAATATTTTACATTTTTTCGCATTTGTCTGTTTTACGAACCTTTCTAAACATTTCCTGAAAATTTCTTGCTCACTGTCTTCTTCACCATCCCCTAATCTACCCCTTTCCCGTTTTTCAGCTTCAATTTCAATAACTTTTCACTTTATTCCACTTCCTCAGGTTTGCGCATTTTCCCATTTCATGTATGATTGTACCCTTTTAAAGTTCTGTTTTTATCATATCTTTCTTTGCCATTGCTTCTCTGCTTGACCACCATTCAATTTCGGTTTTCCTTTTAATCTGGACTATATAATTTAATAATTTACTTTTAAAACATCAACATATCTCCCCCTTTAAAAAAAATTTCGTCCTCGAAATATGCTTACTCGAAAATGTAATTTCAGTAAAAATTCAAATACACTATTATAATTATTTTAATTTCATTTGATTGGAGAGTCATAATAAAATATTAAAATTTTGAGACTATTAAATTGTGTAAATTAATTTTAATATGTATTTTATTTGCTTGAAAAATATATAATATTTTATTCATTATTTTTATTATAATTTATCATTCGGATCAAGTTGACATTTGGGACTTCTTAATTTGTTTGCTCCATATTTTATAATTGTCATAATTTTATCTCCCATGCCTGCTATTTACTATTTGGCAATTATAATCAATTGGCTCTGAAATTTTGACGATGGTAATTTATCTTTAATTATTTATTTGTTAACAATATTTTGCTGATATTTAGGATTCATTTTTCAGCTATTTCTAAAATTTTTCATTTATAACAAACACGACTGTCTATCTCATCTCGGCACGCCTCACACTGAACGATAGAATTCCTACTCGATGATATAATTAATATCCGCTCTGATATGCCTAATGAATTGTTCCTCCTAGATTTTGATTAGTTAGTTTCAATTTAGCCATCGATGGCAAGAAAATTTATATATATATATATATATAAATATATATATATATATATATATATATATATATATATATATATATATATATATATATATATATATATATATATATATATATAAATATATATGTTTATCTGGAATTTATTGATCTGATGAAAAATTTACTTGTATTCATGTTTATGATTAAATTGGTCAATTGAATTCTATTTATCTCAATACTCAATTATATATTTATTTTACTTTATATATTTATTTTTTAGGTATTTTTCTTGTTAAAGCTTTCCCGATAATTTATAATTAAGTTTTATAATAGAAAATTGAATGAACATAAATTTTGAATAACTTTAATTTTCAATTTCAACGATTTTTTTCATTTTAAATTACTGGATATTTTCAATAAAAATCATTAGAAAATTTATAAAAATTGATTTTAATCATAACATTAATTATATCATATTATTGAGGCAATAATAATTCTAAATTACCCAATCAGAAAATGTCTTTTTTTCACAATCTTTGACAATCCATGGATTTCACATGAAGAAAATTTCCATTGATTGTTTGCGCGTACAGAATTCGATCAGACAAAACAGACAACTTACATAATTCATTATTGATTTTCACAAAAATTTGACAATCTGTAAGAATATCTGGTTCGACCAGTCAGAGGGGGATTGCCTCTGACTGGCAGTTCGTTGCATGCGTTTTTTCTATCGCGTCTGTGTGCGCGGTCTGGTTAGACCGATTCTTGTTGGTGTGCGCACACAGACGCGAGAAGTAGGTTTTTATTGTCAAATTGTAGTTTTTGATTTAGTGTTTTAGAAATTCGACTAATTTTGGTAGAATTATATTTGGGTTTTAAATTTTGGTTGTTGTTTTAAATTGGATTTTTGGAAGTTTTTTTTGAATTGAAATCGGTTGAATTATGATGTAAGAACAGAAGTGATAGTATGAGAAATGCTGTCAGGATGAGGTACAGCGCATATTCACAAATGATTAAAGTTTGCCCAATCTCAATTTGAGTCCATTTATTTATTAGACGATTGTTAAATTGATATTGACTTGTAGCAGTTGGCACTATTCCTGTTTTCACTAAAACTCTTTGCCATCGATATGACTCGAATATCCTTTGTTGGTATTTAATTTTTATCAGGTAATCATATTATAAATTAGGAGTAATAAATGAAAAATAGCTTTTACCGGCATCCAAAAGCCAAGAAAGAAAAACCAACGGTAATAAAAGTCACAAAATCATTGTTAAAAACATTAGAAACATAGGATATTGCCACCAGTTGTAATTGATTTTATTTTATGTTAAATTTTTAAATGCATTGAAATTATTTCATTTAATAACGATTATTTAATTTTCAGATTTTTATAATTTAGCACATGTCGAACCCAAATATATTTTATAATGAAACGTTGACATTACAAACATATTTAATTAATTTTCCACTATTGTCACAAAAATTGATTTGAATATTGTTAAAATTGGT
This sequence comes from Schmidtea polychroa, assembly GCA_959609185.1. NCBI lineage: Eukaryota > Metazoa > Platyhelminthes > Tricladida > Dugesiidae > Schmidtea > Schmidtea polychroa. Next base: position 1,729 of record CAUHTR010000835.1, on the reverse strand, counting down.
AGGTACATTGGATTCTTCATTTCTAATTGCACAACTTCTCCTGTTCATATATTTTAATCCAAATAAATTTCAATAATGAAACTTTGACATCACTAACAGTCAATGGTCAATAATATTCGAATAAATAAACATTTGTTGATGATGATTTTATAATTTTGGAATTTTAATACTGACAATATCTTTCTCTGTAAATATACGTTTCTTTAATCCCAATGTTATGATGATTATCTTGGGTATGTTATCTGTTTGTGTATCACTATTCCTTCATTTTATATTTGTACATTTGATTCAATGACAAAATTATATTTTATTTTATGGTTAATTTGTGATATTGAAAAATAAAAAATCATTACTATAAAAATTAAATTTATTATATTTCACTTGTAGAATATTTTAATTATGAATTAAAATATACGCACGCAACACAGTAAAAACATATAATTAATATCATCTAGTTACTACTAGTAGAAACATATGGTAAAAATATAATAATTAATATTATGCACGCAATAAACAATGAAACTAATAGTTAACTATTCCGTGCGTATAAGACGTAAATAATAATATTTTATTTTAGTAAGAAAAAATTTAGTATAACTAAAGCGCTCAACAAATTATTCAAAGAAACATTTTCAAAGTAAATCTTGCGAAGAAACAAAAACCCGGAACAAATAGAAACGTTCCACATAAATGTTAATTAATCGCAATTAAATAACAGTATAAACTATACAACATACAATTGTTATATATTTGGCACGCATTTTGTTAAAAAAAAATCAATAATTGTTCGGTGTAAATTTTTGAGTGTTAAGAATCAATTTTCTGATTTGATTATCAATGATAAATTTGATATTTTAATAAACATTTATAGAGAGACTTATATTTGTTCCTATCTATATAAGAACCAGTAAAGTTGAGAATCTCAATTAGTGAAACTTTCAACACTTATATTAAATTATTTATTTCTTCAGGATTTTTTTAAATTTATATTGAACCAATGAATTGCAGTAATACAGAAAAGTTACTTTCCATTCACCATTCAAATAAACTTACTAAAATTTTTGGAAAAATAAAAGGGCAACTAGGTAAAATCTTATAAAACGGGTTCTTTCGTAATAGCTATTTAGTCAATTGATATCCAATCAGATATCTAACATTTATAAATTTATATGAATTACTAAGAAAAGTCAATTGTATATTAAGTACCGGAAATATTCCCAACATAACATCTTCTTTAATGGGAAAATAGTAATACTCGGAATAAAATCTCTGGATTATAATCAATATGTAGAAAATATTACTAAAGAAATCAATTTATTAATTAATTTAATAAATATTTTGTTTAAATTAGTTTTAATTTTATTTATTCTTAGAAATGTCAAAAGGTAAATATATATTTTTATATTTTTAGTTTTTTATAAGTTATTGTTTAGCTTATCTCCTTGATATAATTTAAAAGAAAATACAAGAACCTTATCCAAGAATAAAAAACACATTAGATTATTACCTACCAGAATTACATGCATATAAATATTACACTTCACATGGATCAACATAGAAGAACTTCTCGAGATGCATTACGATATGGCTGAGAGAGATAAGAAAACATTTGTGTTAGAAATTGCTAACTCGATGAGAAAAACATACTCCAATGGATGTCCATATTGCAACGATTTCAAGCGACAACAATATATAAATCGCTAAAATGCGTAAATAATACTACTCAGAT
>CAUHTR010000834.1:0-13099 GCA_959609185.1 Schmidtea polychroa | reverse complement strand
TATACTTAATTTAGAGACAATTTGGCGATCATTTTCCCAGCTGGAGATGTCGAGGTACAACTCCTGGAGCTCGTCTTATCATTCTTAGTTGAGAATCAATGAATTTGGGTTTGTAACGCTGGTGTACGGTAATTTGCTATTCAAAACCAAATTTTATAATAAATTCTTCGCCTATGTTAATTTAATAAAAATTGTATGTTTGATTGGTCATTCGGTATTAGCTTGTGTAGTTGATCGTACCCCCTCACCCATATCCCTAGGTGACCTGAATAATGGTAACATTCTCCCAGGGGGGGGGGTGTTACTAAAAATAGCCTTTGAGGACTTTGATCCTTCCCATTGGATCAAAGGTTTAATTCTAAATTTAATTTCTTGGGAAATTCCTAAATCGATATAAGATTGGGATATTGATTTTTTTATAATTAATAACCACTGATAATAATAATACTATACAATTGATATAGCATTTATGTATTCAACCGATGGATATAAACATAATATATATAACTGGTAATACATTCATGACTAATGGTGTATATACGAATATCTATAACTAAGTTATATATACTAAGGACAATATTAATAATAATAATTAAGTCATATATAACTAATCATAGTATTAATAGTAATAATAATAACAACAGGGATAATAATAATAATAATAATAATAATAATAATAATAATAATAATAATAATAATAATAATAATAATAATAATAATAATAATAATAATAATAATAATAGTAATAATAATAATAATAATAATAATAATAATAATAATAATAATAATAATAATAATAATAATAGTATTAATAATAATAATAGTGATAATAATAACACTAATGATAATAGTAATAATGATAATATTAATAATATTAGTAGTAATACTAATGATGATGATAAGGATTATGATAACTATACCATTATTTTAGTCTTAAAAAGGATTTTTGTGCCTAGAGGCAAGCTTATTAAAACTATATATATTTCGTATTTTTACAGTTGATTATTGATTATAGTTTTTTCATATTCTATATTTATACCTGTTTGTAAAGTAGTATATAAGTATTTATAGTTTATATTTATGAGCATTTCATACATAAGAAATTATAATTTATAATTTTACATTTTACAATTTATAAATTTATATTTTATAATTTACAATTTTATATTTTATAATTTACAATTTTTTTATTTTATAATTTATAATTTTTTATTTTATAATTTATAATCTTATAGTCGACTTTATATAACTTTATATGAATTACCTCTTTATGATCAACATTGTTTCCCAAAAATTCTTATGGTTTATTGGTAACTATTTATAAGTTATATTTTCAGAATTCCAACACCTATATAGTTCATATATAACTAGTTCTAAGATGATTGTTATACTCAAAACTTATTTACTATTATCCCTAATCTATAATTTATAATCAAAATTTCTCCATTAATAATTGATATTTTCAGGATCAGTATAATTTGTACCTAGAATCTCGTAATTATTTATAACTTATATTTTTATAATTAATAGAAAATTTTTATATCTAAGTACTTATACATTTATAAATATTTTAAATGGGCACTTGGATTCGTAATTTACTCTGTTAGATTTATAATATCTACATTTTCGTTGAATTCATTAGCACTATAATTAATTCAAAGGCCTATCCAGATTAAGTTCTACTTAGACGTAGGCCGAATATCTTTATCATTTCTATTACTTTGATTACCATAAGCTTCTATTACAAAAATCTAATTCGGCATATGTCTAAGCATAACTGAACTTGTTATTACTGATCAACCAGCTACATTAATATGACTGCAGAATTGTGTAAGTTTGGGTATGAGTTCTACTCAAATTATGACCTTAGTGTAGAGTTGTTGTCCATGATTTTTAATGTTGATTTTATTGTGTATTACGTAAAAGGTCGGGAAGAGTTTTTGTTTTCGCAGCCCCACTAGGACCACTAGGACAAACCTTAATGTTCTATAAGTAAGTCAACCATTTACGGCTGACCTTTAATAAATACGAAGAGTCAGACGGAGGGTTTCCTCGACTTAACTCCATGACAGGACCATGAAGTGGTTCGACCTCCGAAGGACCCAAACAAAAGAACCATATAATATAATATCAATATAATATCAATAATGCATGTCTGCATGCCATCTTATAAAAGTTTAACTAAATTGGATGCAGGACTGAACAGCGACGCAGGAATACCAGTACGCCGCTGATCATTCGTACACCCCAAAAAATTTAAAAAAAAAACGACTTGGCTAAAACATAATTAATTTTCTAATCAAAGTTACGTACAATTACTACAATAAGATAAAAATAAAATCGAACATTAATACTCACTATTAAGTTGGCTGGATTCTTGTACAGAAAAATGTTTTGGCATAAAAGTGATTAAATTGTGGCCGAAACGTGTCGGTATATATACCTATTTTTGTGTGTGCAAGTACACGTGTATGTGTTGATGCATTAAAACAAACTCGAATTCTTTTTATTCCAGAATTTTCTATTTTGCGATTTTGATATTTTTAATGGCAATTTTTGTGCCATAATTTTTGTTTTTATTTTTAAATTTTTATTTTTTAATTATTTCTTGTTATTTTTACGTCCATGATGGATTTGGAACGATTCCAGAACATTCCATGTTAATTTTAATTTAATTTTTATTTTAACTGATGTTTTCTGAATTTCTTTTTAAGATTTTTTATTTTTATTACTAATTTATTTATTTTTTCTAAATTTTATTGTTCTAGATGGCTTTTGTGATGGTCATCGCCATTTATATGGAATGTTCTGGGTTTTTCTGGAATTTTTACTGTTTTTACCTTCTTTTAAGTTATTCGAGTCTGTTTTTTGTAACTCTATGTTTATTTGGTTATTTTTGAGTTCGATTTTGCATAACTTCTTGCTTTTGTATAATTTTATTTAATTTCTGTGTTTATATTTTTGTTGTTTTCTCTTTTAATTAGTATTGTTTATTTGGTGTATTTTTTAGTATTTAACTATACTTTTTGCTTTTTGCATGTTATGTACCTACACATTTCAGTCACAATTAGAAGTTTGGGTCTAGAAATCAGTTCTAGCCCAACACTATCATGAGATAAAGAAGTTGGACTGTCTTCTGTGGTCTAACAGATCTTTAATTTGGGGTTCTTTGGATTTCAACATTTTGAATTATATATAATTATAGAATCTAAAAATCAATTGATAACACATTAACAATATTCAGTATTAATTTATCAAATTTTCGAATAATTTCATGAAATTAACCAACTGTCAGAGTATTTTGTAGGATGTTGAGTCTGGGATATTTCCCGTTTAGATTTTCTTAGTGTTATGTTTCCTATAATATAGTTTGGTGTTTATATTACATATGTGATTTAATGAAAAGTCGCATTAATTAAAATTTACCTACTTTCCCGATTACACTGAATACGGCACGATAGGCCCTATTATGTTATGTACCCATGATTAATATCCCAGAAATTACTACGACGACGTTGATCACTCTTGTTTAAACGTAAATAGAAACAACATAGATTAACATAATAATATTCATTAATGGGAAACTGAAACAACTATAAAGCAACAAGGTTACATGAACTAATATAACAATATTATAATGCAAACAAATTTCCATACTGTTGATTTCTACGGTTGATCCAATTAGTGTCGAAAAGTTTTTGGCATAAAGTGTATTTTTGTGACTGAAATGCGTTGGTATACATACCTATTTTTGTGTGTGCAAGTACACGTGTATGTATTGATGCATTAAAACAAACTCGAATTATTTTTATTCTAGAATTTTCTATTTTTGATGATTTTAATGGCACTTTTAGTGCCTTTAATTTTTATTTTTAAATTTTTATTCCTTAATTATTTTTTGTTAAATTTGCCTCCATGATGGATTTGGAACAATTCCAGAACATTCCATATTAATTTAAAGTTAATTTTTATTTTAATGATGTTTTTCCTAATTTCTTTTAAATTGTTCGGCTTAACTTACAAACCCAAAAACAAAATTTGTTTTTCTAAATTAAGAATTTACAATTTACACATTACCAAATTTGCCAAATTAATGATTTACCAGTTATAACTTGCCCAATTTTTTAAATTAACGATTTATAATTTATAAATTATTAGATTAAAGTTGAAATATTCAAATTTATAATTAATACTTTGAACTTCATAAAATAGGGGTGAGTAAGGTAGAGAAAGAAAAATTAAAATTTTAAACTTTTGTTTATTCATTTCAAAATTGATTCCACAATTATATTAATTAATCATTATTTTTAAATAATTTCATATTTCTCTTGTTTCCCTTTGTTTTGTTGTCACAACCTTCTTAGAGAAAATTATGCCACTCAGACCCCCTATGGGAGGGCTTTTTTGCTATGCGATTTACATATGTATCTGGTCCCTAGCAATCCCAAATCGTAGTGGTAGTGGGTGGCTCCATCTTCAGCGTAGTTCTAACAAGTAATTTCTTTTGTAAATTTAACATGGTTTGATTTTAGGAGTTGAAAACTTATTGGATATACTATTTTATTGGAATTGCCCAGTTAATTAGTTGTTATTATGCTATGCTATGGACTAATCCTGGGGTAATTTTGTTAATACTTTTGTCAAGGTAATTTATGATTTACAAGATGAAACCATTATTAAGTGGTTTTATTACTATCCCTATTTAAGTTAGATTAATTAATGAATTTGCATGGAAATGCATCAGAAAATAGTTGCTAGTTATCATTTCTGGTTATGGTTAGGCATCCTAGCCTAGGTTATTGAACCTGAAAAGAAATAAAAGACGAAGAAGAGTCCTGTCGTGCAGGGGTTGATTGTTGGGGTAACCTGGGTTGAGTTCGCGCGGGGTGATAGGTTTTGCACGGAATTTAGGATTACCAACGACATGGATGACAGTGATTGGTGCGTTTAGAAGAGGGTGTGTATCGCCCATTAAGTTAGCCAGAATGAGTATGACGAAGGTAGCCTTTGGATTGTAGGGTTGTTACTATTTATAGATGTCGTTCCATTGGCTAATTTTATCCAAAGAGAAAAAATCAATAAGTTCGAGTTTAAATCTTTCTATTTATAGAAACTGTTTAGGAAATCCATAAAATAGCTTAAATGGGGCAGATAATTAATCAGTAGGCTAGGAGGGGGGTTTAGGTCGAGGATCTCGGTAATGGTAAATATGGGGAGAATTTAATCGATTCGTTTGTGGTAGAATGAATTTATAATTTCATAATATCTAAATAATGATAATGATAATAGTACCATAAAATAGGTGTATTATAATATTTCAACACTATTAAAGGATGATGACCGAATAAGATGGGTTAATAATTTTATAAAGTATAATTATTAAATGATAATAAATCCCTTGGGTTGAATATAATTAGAAACCATATCATTTAGAATACATCAACATCATTCGAGATTAAGCATATTAAACAATTTTGTGCAATTAACCGACTACCAGAGTGTTCGTGTGGAATATTAAGTCTGTGATTTTTCCCTTTTAAATTTCGCTAATGTGGTGTTCTCTATAGTGAAGTTGAGTGTATAGATTACATATGTAAATTATGAAAAAGTCAAATTAATTAAAATTTACCTATTTTCCCGATTACACTGAATACGCTACGATAGGCCCTATTGTGTTATGCACCCATGATTAATATCCCAAAATTTAATTCGTCCGCATAGTCCCTGTTAGAATTTATAACTTTAGCATCACCAGCACCTTCCAGCCAAACAATTTATAATAAATATTTTCATTTTTAATCCTTACATTTTTCCCTACGCTACAATTGGTCTTATGATTATATTTTAAAATTAAATCTTTAATATTTTTTGGGGGATTTTAATGCAAGAGTGATCACAATTGATACGATTCATAATTGATCGTCAATTTTGACAAGTCGTTCATTTAACTTAGAATCATGTTTGTCATTTATGGGCGCACAGCCCCAATTATCGCAGGCCACTGACTGGCATTCATCTATCTATACTATATTTTTTTTGTTTGTCATCGGAGGTCGCACCACTTCATGGTAACTGTCATGGAGTTAAATTCCATGCTATTTTAGCCTAATTCTTATTTTAATTGCTTTTTTATTAATTCTTTTTATGGTTTTTATTTTCATTTATTTTTTTAATTTTTATTAGGTCGTTTGGCGACCGTTTCGATGGATTGTTTTTGGGTTTTTATTTGTTTTATAACATATTTTGGTCTTAAATTATTTTTCTATTCTATTTTTTTGGAAATTTCTCTGATTTTCATTCTAATTTTATCTTATCGCTTTAAAATCAGATTTTTTTAATCGTTGTTATTTGTTCTTGATGTGTTAGAGTTTCGTACAATTTCGGACTTGTTTTAATTTCCTTCTAATTGATTGTTTTACTTTTGTATATTGTGCTTTATTTGATGTGTTTATTTGATGTGTATTGTTTTATTTTTGCTCTATTTGATGCTGTGTATGTGTGTTGTGTACCAACACATTCCGTCACAATATTATCTTTGAGTCTAATAATCAGTTTTATTGTAAATAATTGGGCTTTTATCTGTATACTTTTTGAATTATTATTTTATGGGGATTTTATTTATTATTATTACATTTGTATTGTATAATTAGATAATCTGCTTATCGTTTTTTATTGTGAAAATAAAATTTTTATTATATAATTTGGGGAGGGATTATTAAAATTTTAATCAGTTAGTATTTGGAATTTAATTGATTAAATCGGCGAACAAACTTTTAACTTAAACAAAAATACACTAATAAATTTCATGGAAATAATCTTCTAATATATTAAACAACAATGGTAAATAAAAATGCATGAGCAATAATAATTTGAAAAAAAAATTCTTTCTAATATGGAACTAAAATGGCAAATATTAAAATTAATTAATATTATTTCTTAATATAAATAAAACAATTATTTAAAAAATAACAGCGGTTCAAAACTTTGTATCAATAGCGGTACAAAATCAGTGTTATTCGTTATAAAATTTCAGTATAAGTCCTGAGTCTTGTAAAGTTAATCTTAGCGAGACTTTAAAACAAGACAGACAAAACAACAAACTCGATTTTTTTGCATTACACACCAAATAACAAACACAACACGCACGATTCGATATGCGAGAAATCAAATTTGAAAGAAGCTTTGTAAATTTTTCACCGTGATGTTGTTTTAATAAATATTTATAGTCTTATTTGTTAATTCATATCTATATAAGAACCATTTAAGTTGAAAACTTGGTTCTAATGTTTAGGTAACTTCTAAATGCATCAAGACAAAAATATTTAATACATATTGATAAAATAAAAATTTCGGGGTACGCCTCTGCGTACTAAATCTTGCCTGTCGGTGACTTGCAGCAATTATTTAGTCTATAATCGCGAGGAAGAAATTTTAAAAAAAGTTAACGATCAATAGAGTCTATTTAACAAGCGAATCGATAACAATATTTTAACTAGTGTAATGACATCTAATGGTGATTTCATGATTAAGATGATCATTACCATTATTACCCTTGCCATCCTTTTATATAGCCTCGTCGTTATCATGATCATTCGTATTAATATTATCATTATTAAAATAGGTTTATATTATCATAGTTTTATTATTATTATTATTATTATTATTATTATTATTATTATTATTATTATTATTATTATTAATAATAATATTAATATTAATATTAGTTATCAGGCACAGTTGCTTCTCATTACCAAATTATTTTTTTTCTTTTTTTGATTATTTTATTTAAAAATTAAATGAAATTTTAGGTGATTGTGAGATTATTAAAGAATATTTGATAAAGAACATTTTAATGAGAACGAATCGGTACTCTTTAGTGCCATAATAATGATTGTGATTTTGATTACTTTTGGAAATTATTGAAAAAAAATTAAAAAAAACTTTACTATGAGGGGTAGTATAAAAACATGTATCCCCAGTTTTAAACAAAGAATAACAATGACTTATGGAGCACACTTCCTTCTACTCAGTATATCTAGATATACTGAGAAAAAAATTCAAATTTTATAATTTTTATAAAATCAATCCCCCAGTTAGATAACAGTTGAAACCAATGTTCACAGTAAGTCTAATTCATAACAACAATATTAATTGACACCTTGTTAATAACACTGTAACTTCCAGGTGACTGTCTTTATTATAAACTGCTTTGTTAACATGCACTGTACATGCATATTATATTATGTGATCTACTTTTATTTAAAGATGTGCATAAGATATCATTGCCGCGCAGTGAAATTCAAAGGCAATGTTGAAGCAGTTTTACGCCAAAATTCAGATTCCTCAAATTCTCGCAGTAGGTCAAGCTTAAAAAGTTAGTAACACTGTAATTTCCAGGTGACTGTCTTTATTATGCACTGCTTTGTTAACATGCACTGTGAATGGAGAATGTGATGTCCTTATCACAATGTTTCCTATTTATAATTAAAATAATATTTTTAAAAATAATAATCTTAATTAAAAAAATATTTTTAAATTATTAATAATAAAATGATAACACGCTCTGAACATACATTAATATATGATGTCTTTGTCGACATCTTTCATATTAATTAAAATAATAAAATGACTACAATGTCAATTGACACCTTGTTAATCACAGTATTACTATTACACTACACTATACTGCCAAAGATATCTTTGCCGCGAAGTGAAATTCAAGGACAAGGTTGAAGCGGTTTTACGCCAAAATTCAGATTCCTCAAGTTCTCGCAGTTGGTCAATTTTAAACAGTTCGTCAGGGTTCAGATTAAGAGGTTATGAAGATATAAAAACAACCGCACACATACTACATATTTCTTTATGCTAATCATGACATAAAGATATGAAGTCATGAACTTACGAGTATTAAATTAATAATGAAATGATAACACGCTAGTGTAGTGACATCTAGTGGTGATTTCACGATTTAGATGAAAATTACCATCATTATCCTTGTCATCGTTTTAAATAGCCTCGTCGTGATCAATTCGTATTAATATTATCATTATTATTATTAAAATAGGTTTTTATTTTCATAGTTTTATTATTATTATTATTATTATTATTATTATTATTATTATTATTATTATTATTAGTTATCTGGCACAGTTGCTTCTGATTACTAAAGAAAAAGAATAACTCATTCGATGCGTCATGAGTCGGCGGAAATTTTGATACGAGACATGTGTATGTGATGAGTCATTATTGAGATATAACTAAGACACTGAGATATTGAAAACCTGATCAAAAGAAATATTATTTTAATGATCGCATTCGTCTAATTTATATTTTGGCACTTTTTACAAAAGCTATATTTTTTCAGAGATTCCCCTCTCCATTAAAAATTTTTAACTTTTCTTATAAAAGACCAATTTCCATTTTTTAAACATATCCTAAGTTTTTAACGGAATTTACTCAAAATATTAGTCATTTTAATATTGTAATGAATTTGTAATCATGAACTTGTATTGCACATGTCTTTGTTAATCATACATTAAAAACCCTTATTATTACTATTATTTTCGTCGATATTTTTTATTAAAATGAATCAAACGAATTTTTTTATAAGTTTACTCAACGGAATATAATCAAATAATTACAAGTTTACGACACGTGATATTCTATACAATAACAGAAGGAAACGACATTTTCTGATATTCTAAATCTATAGTAGATTAGAACAAACGAGTAACATTTTAAACTGGTACTTTCTCTTTTAGAATCAAAGATGAACTGGTCATGCGTCAAGTAACATTTACGTATATGATGAAGATTCTCTTATGAAAATTATGAAAAATTATGAAAATTATCTCGATTGGTCAATCGAAATGATTTCAATTGTATTTTTGGGCTTTTTTTACGAAACCGATATTTTTTCAGAGATTTCCCTCTCCATTAAAAATTATTTATTTTTTTACTGTAAAAAAAATAAATTAGCACTTAAAATAAAAATATATCTAAAAAATAAAATTGGTCTATGTTTAATAATTGGGTTTGGGTTATGGACTGGAATATGATGGTACGATAGAGGAAATAAAAATACGATCTGGGCACAAAAATTAAGCAAGGAAAGATGATATCGACGGAATAAAAATCAAAGGTAATTAAAATGAATTCCAATTCTATGAACTTTTTCAATAATGTCAGATCTTATGGTCGCATTAAATGCCGAAAACCAATTACTTAAAGATTTATTCAATTCTACTCAAAGACAGCCTCGTGGGGTGAATTGGCTTTATCCGGAACATTTCTAATTTCAGAGAAAGATTCGACGCCTGCGAGGGAAATTGATTGAAACCAAAAATAGTATATTATCGACCTACATAGACACTAGAGCTTGTCGTAGTGAGCACAGGGTGATCAAGAAAGCAAGCAACTTTCACTAAATGACTATTTGTTTCACGAATAATTCTCACAGTAAAATCAACATTAAAAATCACATCTTTACATCACACCTTGACTCAATAAACGAGGAAAGCTCCAGATATAAACTGATCACAGTTCTTTAATTTATTGACAATCAATGTAGTCGGTTATCTCTAAAATTCGTATAGTACTTCAAATCCTACTAAGAATCATATTTCCTAAATGTATATTGAAATCAAAAATTTAAATTTTTTTCTAAATGATCTGTCGTATAATATCGTAAATGAGGATATGTGACTAAACCGAATTACTGCTTCTCAAAATCATGAAACGATAATTTGGTAATTTTGTCGAATTATCGTAATAAATAATATTTTAAATTTTACCGAAAATCAAAATTCTCCAATCTTTCGAATAATCAAAACTTATGTTACATTTATACTAATTCGAATTAAGGAAAATTTAACTTATCTTTTAATTTAAGGTTTATTTTATCTGAAATTAATTAAACTAAAATTTTTGATGAATTAGATTTATAAATCAAGAACCAACTATTTTATCCAAATATTACTTAAATTAGAATTTGTGATGAGTAGGATTTGCGACATAAAGTAGGTCCAGAATAGCAGTCAGTGGAATTTTTTGGGCTTTAAGTCAAATGATCCACCTCAATATGTGTAAGGTGCCCTGATTTTGATTTGTATTCTATCGACCACAGCGGATAAGAAATCGACAGGTAATTAATCACTCGGCTCCGGTCCAGATATATCTGGTACCGAATACACGATTGGAACCGAGGTCTGGATCTAGATAACTATGGTCCAGTCATACCGAGTGGTATGTTGCAGGAGGCCCGAGACAGAGCGGCGATGGAAGTGGAGGTCGCCAAACTCCGGCTGAGACGAATCGAGATTCAGCTTCGGGCAGAAAACGAAGGGATCCCGCTGGAGGAGTTAGAGAATGAAGAAGCGCCCCCACGGAAGCGAGGGAGGCCCCGGAAAAACCCATTGTGATCTGACGACGACTTTTGTCTAGATATTGCATTGATATTGATGATAATCGATTTTCATTGATTAGGACTAGTATTTATTCTTTACCAATTGTATTATTTCTTATAAACCTTGTATTATCTTTTAATAAATTATGTTAATATCGAATAGTTAGATTTTATTCTAGTGGTGGTACACCTTTGAGCTCAGGCGGCCTTACATCGATATTCAAATAATAATTTTGATATGGGTTTAAATGAATTTTTCCTCCTCATGCATATGGATTTGAATAATGAAGACCTCCGAGTTAGGTCGAGAAGCTTAAAGGAAAGTGCCGGGAATTCGAGGGTACTTGGTTCAGCCCGGCAGAAATGAAGAAACAGACGGCACAGATCCTGCAACTCCAGGCGGAGCAGGATCAAATCGAAATCCGTGCACTAAAATTACAGCTCCGCCACGCTCGAAGTCAAGTTGAACGAGAAGTTCATAAATGACACCATCAAAGCTCAGATTCGCCCATTACCTGTTAAACTGGCCGAAATCTACCCACCGGCACAGTCGAGTAAGCCAAAACGTAAGCGGTTAGGGCGAAACACTCGAGAGAAGCTGAAAAGGGCCTGGCTAGCAGAGCAAGAAAAATTTAGAAAAACCCGAGTCAACTCCAGTATCCTAATTGCGATTGAACGCATAGATTTTAATGTAGTGATGTACATGTTGTCTAGATTTGTTATAATTGAATAAATAGATTTTTGATAATTTAATGTATATGAAGTTAAATTGTATGATCGTCGATGACAATAACTTGGTATAAGGGTGATTGGGAAAACAATTTCGATAAGGGACATGAGTAAATCGGACATATACCTTCTAACGGTAGTCCGTGGACCCTTAGAGTACCCGACAATTATGGTGCCGTTGGTGCCCTCACTTTTTGCGAGTACTCACCCACTTGGTACATTTCCAACGTTGATTACTCCACGGGTATCAAGCGGTAAAACAAAGTTGTATTTTGGGTTACGCTGGTAAAGAATAAATATTTGACCACCAGTACCCCGCCAATAATTTCAATTTTTATAGCGATTCCGAACAATCTTGCAAACCAAACGACAAATGAAATAATACAAGTAGTGGAAGGCATGTCTATGCAATCGCAAGCCCCAAGAATCAGGAGGCAATCTCACAATAGATTCGACCCAAGCCGTAAATCTCGTATCATTCAAGCATATAATTTTATTATTTTTAAATTATTGCAACTTACGGTGAACCACTAATTAAAATTAATTTAAGTTTTGTAAATGTTTTAATATTTGCCACTTAAATCATTAATTTAAATAATTTAAAATAATAAGTAAAATCAGTAATAAATCGATTTGTATAATTTTTTATATATAGTTTTTATTCATAATTTTTAGTTCATTTAAATAAATAATTTTCATATAAACCACTGCAATTCGGCAAACCATAGTGATTGTCATGATATAATAGAATTATATTATCATATTAATAACCGAGTCAGTAGAGAGATGTGAGCCCGCGGGGACAAAGACATATATCCTCCCCCGGTAAAATTTTTTCAAGTACATCAGCCAGCGGGGACATTTTTTTTCAAGGTCAATTTTTTTTTAAAAACATGAGCCCATGGGGACAAAGACAATTTTTACCGCCAATGTAATATATTGAACGATGGCTTATTTTAAAGACGT